>PISX010022301.1:0-32032 GCA_004024625.1 Mellivora capensis | reverse complement strand
AGTCAGAATGGCTAAAATTAACAAGTCAGGAAATGACAGATGCTGGCGAGGATGCGGAGAAAGGGGAACCCTCCTACACTGTTGGTGGGAATGCAAGCTGGTGCAACTGCTCTGGAAAACAGCATGGAGGTTCCTCAAAAAGTTGAAAATAGAACTACCCTATGACCCAGCAATTGCACTACTGGGTATTTACCCTAAAAAAAAAAAAGCAGTAATCCGAAGGGGCACGTGCACCCGAATGTTTATAGCAGCAATGTCTACAATAGCCAAACTATTGAAAGAACCGAGATTTCCATCAACAGATGAATGGATAAAGAAGATGTGGTATATATACCCAATGGAATACTATGCAGCCATCAAAGGAAATGAAATCTTGCCATTCGCAACGACGTGGATGGAACTAGAGGCTATCATGCTTAGTGAAATAAGTCAATCAGAGAAAGACAACTATCATATGATCTCCTGATATGAGGAAGTGGAGATGCAACACAGGGGGTTGCGGGTGTAGGAAAAGAAGAAAAGAAACAAGATGGGATTGGGAGGGAGACAAACCATAAGTGACTCTTAATCTCACAAATCAAACTGAGGGTTGCTGGGGGGAGGTGGTCAGGAAAGGGGGGTGGTGTAATGGACATTGGGGAGGGTATGTGCTATGGTTAGTGCTGTGAAGTGTGTAAACCTTTCTATTCACAGACATGTACCCCTGGGGATAAAAATACTTTATATGTTATAAAAAATAAAAAATAATAATAAAAAAAGAATGAATGTGAAAATATTTTGAGAAAAAATTTTAAACGATTAAAGGGACTATGGACAGAAAAATAAGACTACACTGTATACTGCTGACTGGAAAGTAGTTATTGTTTCTGATTCCTGTAAAGTATAGCTTGATTGAGAAAATGAAACACTGGTACATACAAGGTTTATCTTTTCCCTTTATCTACAGTTCTTAAAAAGCAGGCAACTGAGAAGACTACTCCTAAAATGAGCATAGTCCATCAGAGATAGCGATCTATAACTAAACCTACTCAAAAGATAACATTTGTTTCCACTATTGCTTTAAAAAAAATCCTAGCTTAAGCCACTTCCTTCCCAGTGCTCACATTCTTGCAATCTAAATGTACATTTCATTGTACATTTAAATTTTAGACATAATGAACTCTAGAGCATTTTTATTCAAAATGCTGACATCATTTTCATCTATAAATTTTACACATTAATGTACCTTTTATGAACACAAAAATACTAAGATTTTTCAAAAATATGCAGTACTTTTTTTTTTAAATGTTGACATACAATAAGTATGTTAAAATGACTGCTACTCAGGCCTCAGAGAATTAGTGGCAAACAGTCTAAAAGATGAAAGACTTCATTTGAGCTCACAAAATCTTGATAGATACCTGTAGTCTGTAGTGGTTTAATTTCTGAATATAATTCTGAATCTATTTTTTTTAAATTAACATCTTAGAGTATTCTAATAGAATTAGAAAAAAAAAGCTCAAATCAAGAATTTATATAGAAATAAAGGACTGAATATGGTCTATAGGTTATTCTGACTACACAGAATTACTCTGCAGGTGCTAGAAGAATATCTATGTTCAAAAAACTCAAAAGCTACCATGACTTTTAGTAACAAAAGAATGTATATCCTACAGGAGAAAATTAAAAGTATTGATTTAGCAAACCTGCCAAGATAATCAAGAGTTTGGCATATTTCATCTCTCTCTATGGCATGACATTAAAAATAAAATCTGAGAACCTAACTGGAATACGTTAATGTGTGGAAGTTAATGAAAACTCAAGATAGTGAAATCAATAATAAAATAATCTTTGATTTACATGAAAAGGAAAAAGTCCTTGATCATTAGTTACTACCTAATGGGCTTCTCCATCCCTCAGGATTAAGTATAAAATAAATTAAGGAACCATGTGATAAATACCAACAGTAAAATATCAGGTGGTTTAAAATAAACAAAAGTAGACTAAAATTTTAATCACTATTGGTGAGTAAGGTGTTATAGGTTTTAAGAAGGAATGAAATAGAATTCCAGAAAATGAAAACCCCCTTTTCATGGAAAAACAAGCAAAGGAGGAAATAACAGTTTACCTTCCAATGATTTCCCATTAATACTAGAAACTAAAAGCTCTGCCATAAATCTAATTGTATTTATTAGACCCAACATGGTTGCTCGTGTCCGAAGCAGTAAAAAGCAATAAGTCAAATGATTACTGAGGCCTTATTTATCCCTTTGTGTTTATGTGTCTTTTTGATATCCTACATAATTTTTTAAATGATTGAGGATGCTTTCACAATTATAGTGTAACAAGATAAAAAAGTGGATGAGGAAATAAAGGCAGGGAAAAATAAAGATTGGAATAGGATGAAATATATAGACATAGGTGATATAGATAATGGTAGATATATGAATATAGATATAGACATTGATTGTAGATACCATAAACTCATAAACTCATAAACTTATAGTTACTATAAGTGGATTACAATTTTGCCTCTAGGCTTAAACTATTTATAGAAAATCAGATTTTTTTGAAATCTTTAATCTTAGAAAATCAATAATGATCAAAAGGGAATGAACAAAGGTATCTAGACTTATTTTGGTGGTCATTTTGTAAAGTATATAAATGTTGAGTCACTATATTATACACCTGAAACTAATATAATATTGTATGTCAACTATACTTCAACTTAAAAAAGAGTAAATGAACATATTTGAACCATAATCTCTCATTTGATATACTTCAGGTTTCTCTATAGTTCTCCCTTAAAATTTCCTAGATTTTGGGGCATCTGGGTGGCTCAGTGGGTTAAAGCCTCTGCCTCAGGTCGTGATTCCAGAGTCCTGATATCTAGCCCGCAATCTGGCTCAGGGCTCACTGGAGAGCCTGCTTCCTCCTAGCTCTCTGCCTGCCTTCCCTGCCTACTTGTGAACTCTCTCTGTCAAATAAATAAATAAAATCTTTAAAAAAAAAAAGTTCCTAGATTTTATATTGTATAACAGAAAGATAAGAGTTGAAATTTAATTCCTCTTATCTGATACCAACATTGATTTCCATGGCAAATATTACTTATATTTGACATCGACTAGGACTTTAACAAATTATTTTCTGTGTTTTTCTCATATTATCATCATTCTTTTACTTTTGTAGTTATTAATACTCCTGAGAGGAAATCACATATCATGCTTAATACATTTCTTCATAGGAAAGAAAAAAAAAAAATGGCCATTTTTCGTTACTAATAAGAACAATAAGAGTAAGATTAAACATTTATTGCTAATGGGGTCAGGAGCCATGGACTAAACAGAGCAGCACTACTGGTTTTTCAGCTTTTATCTAAAATACATGCTGGGTTTCTTTATCCACCCATTTAATCTCTTAAACTTTTAATCTAATTTCTTCTTTTAAATCCTCTTTTCTTGTTTTGTTTGGTCTCCTAACCCTTGAAGTTCTCTTAGATAAGCTTTAAATTCAGTTGAAATAATCCCTATTGATTCCTGTGTTTCTCACAAAGCTTGAGAGCAAGAAAACAAACTCAGATCAAAAACAGAAATAAATGCCACAGAGCTAATAAAAACAATAAATGCATTTAATATTTAAGTTAACAATAGATATTTGCAGTAAAAATCATACATGCAAACACTTCATAACACTAAATGCTCAGTTAATTCTTATATACCCCTACATTGCAGATACTTCTTTCCCCATTTTACAGATAAGGGAACTGAAGAAAGGCAGATTAAGCCCAAAGTCACAGAGCTAATGAGGTTTAGAGCTGCAATTTAAACATGCATAGTGTGCTCCAAAATCCATGCTCAAACCTCTACACTGCATCTCTTAAGGTGCAACTGTTCAAAGACAGACTTCCTTGTTCCTTATGCAGCTTCTTATATTATATGATTATTTGTTATCCCATATCCAGCTGGTCACACCCCTTCCTAGTAATTTAACATTAGCAAATTGAGTGTAATCTAGATTAATTCATTGGACCAATATGTAGAATGATATTTAAAACATAATGTATTTCTATTTTTCATGTGTGTAAAAATAAAGCCAAAAGAGAAAAATAGTAGATGAGGTATTGAGTGTGAGTTAACACAAATGGTTAGCTCTCAAATAGATATATCTTTACATTGTCAAGCTAATTTGCTAATCACCTGTTTGTGTAATTTTTCTAGGCTCCCAAATAGTAGCAACTATATGAAAATTGTAGACATTTTGAAATTCAAAATGTTGAATTCACCTTAAGGTCAAATGAAATATTGGCTAAATATTCTAATATATCTAAATGTCAAACACAAATTTTAGTGTGCTTAGTGAGAATACTATCTACTATTAATTAGTTCTATGATTATGACTCAAATGATGGGGAGTTTGCATAACAAATACTTTCAAATTGTAATAGTGTAAAGAAGGAATGGGTTAGGATAAATAAAAAGTATCTGTCATTTCTGTTTTCTTTATTTTGCCTCTGAATAGGTTGAGGATCTTTAATTTGCATTTCTGGGTTCAATCCAATACCATAAACCTTTCCTGAGTGCCTATTATCTTTAAAACTCTGAACTAGGTACTGGAAAGAAGAGAAGCTACTTGTTCTCATGAAATTTAAGATCTACTAAAAAGAATCAAATATGTACAGAATAACTACAGTACAATGCAAACTGGTATGAACATAAAAGAAAATGAAATGCTATTAAAATTTACACAAGGGAAAAAATTGAAGGTAGACATTATGCAGGACTGGGTCCTAATAAATAAATAGATATTTATAGGCAGAAATGGGAGGACAGACATTATTAATGGAAGGAATATCAAGAGCAAGGACAAAGTATCAGGGAAGATTAATATAGGCTCTGAGAAAGGCAGATGCTACGTATGGCATTGGGTGCAGTGGAAGGAGTAATGGGAAAAAAATGACCACTTAGGATCAGATGATGGGTGCCTAAAATCCAAGAAGGAACACAAGTGAAAGTCATAGAAGATTATGAAATCAAAGAGTGTTACGATGATATGTGATTTGAGAACCTTTCTCTCATGGCAGTGACCAAAGTTGATTTGGAGGGGCTGAATGCCAGAGGCGGGAAACCAATTAAGAAGCTATTACAGGGGGCGCCTGGGTGGCTCAGGGGGTTAAGGCCTCAGCCTTCAGCTCAGGTCATGATCCCAGAGTCCTGGGATCCAGCCCCGCGTCGGGCTCTCTGCTCAGCGGGAAGCCTGCTTCTCTTCCTCTCTCTCACTGCCTACTTGTGACCTCTGTCTGTCAAATAAATAAATAAAATCTTAAAAAAAAAAAAAAGAGGCTATTACAGTTGTACAGAATATAGGAAATGAAGGAATAGGTCCGGTCAGTGACAACATTAAGAGAAAGGAGGAGATGGGAAACTTCAGAGGTAGAACTGACTTTCCTTGGTAATTTGTTAGACTTGATTTTTTTTTTTTAAGATATTTATTTATTTATTTGACAGACAGAGATCACAAGGAGGCAGAGAGGCAGGCAGAGAGAAAGGAAGGGAAGCAGGCTCCTTGCTGAGCAGAGAGCCTGATGTGGGGCTCGATCCCAGGACCCTGGGATCATGAGCTGAAGGCAGAGGCCTCAACCCACTGAGCCACCCAGATGCCCCTAGACTTGATTTCTAAGATAGAGAAAGAAAAATTAAAATTAATTCTAAAATGGCATGTCTAGTTGATTTAAAAAAAAAAAAAAATGAAGCCATTAACCCAGAAAAGAATCATAGAGGAAAATCTTTGTTGTTAAAGACAAGTTTGATTGTAGAAATGATTAATATGAGGTCATAGGACAAAATATATATAAAGATACCAATTAAGCATTTATTAATTTAAGTATGGAACTTAATGGAGAGATTGAGGGAATAGATGTGTATTTGGGACTTTTTTGGATATAGATAATATTTGAAATTATGGCAACAAATGACATGGCAGAGAAAAACAAAAGGAGAAAATAATATAGAAATGGAAAACCGAGAAGAGATTCTTAGAGATAATATGTATATTTTAAAATAAAAGTAGTTAGGAAGGAAATGTGAAAAGGTTAGCACAGAACAATGACACAGAAGCCTAAAAATAATTTTCATAAAGAAGATAATGAAATAGAAGAGGATGAGAAATGAGGCATTATTTGAACTCATAATGATGAGCCTTTTTACAGAGAAAATTAAGAAGAGCAATAGGGATAAAAGCCATGTTGCTAGGAAGTGAACAGACAATGAAAAAATGTAGATATGGAGTATAGATTTATGGAAAAGTGAAAAGTAGGTTTACCAAGAGTTATTAAATAGTAAATTATACTGTTATAAATATTTTTTATATTGTTATTTATTTTATTTTATGTTAACCACTTTTGGCAGCCTAGCATGTGAACCTTATCTTACATTTGTGGGATGTCACACTATAAATTTTGGTGGGTGACATTAAAAGCTACAAAATCACTCCCTTAAGCCTACCCCTAACAGCTAGGACAAGAACACAGGAGTGGGGCTTGTTCATGCACATGCTTCTGCCTACAAGTTTGATTCTGAAGTAAGTCACACAGACAAGTAGAGAATGGACAATTTCTTTCAGGTGTAGCACCAGCAACGTTCTATTTCTAGAAGCAGCAGAACCAAGTGCCCCAACAGCAAGTGTATAGAAGTGGTGGTAATGTCATTTCTTAAGCCATTTCTGAATTATGACTTTGGATGTAGTCTTGGTTATGCTCCCCATCTTGGTTCTTTTCCATTTTTTGAGTCTGATTTTCTAGCCTTCTAGTTTGAAGAGCTACTTAATGTGCTATAAATGCATGACTTGATTGTGTAAGTCATCTTGAATTGATTTCTTTTTTTTTTATATCTAAGAATACTGATTGACACACAAGTATTATAAGAGATCAAAGTAACCAGGAATTTCAGGCCTCTGGCTTGAGAATATTTGCAATGTCTGACCATGATATACAGGCTGGGTAAAAAAGCAAGTGAAAAGAGCGAAGAATTAATTTTACAAAGTAATAAAAGGTCAGCAGGGACTTGAGAACTTGATGAGAATAAATAATAGATTAATGAGAACAAAAAAGTGAGAGAGAGATTACAGGAGAATTTAACATTTCAGTATAGGAGAATTCAATATATGATATGATTCCATGCTTTCCAGGTAACTGCATGGCGTCAATTTGAGCTTGCCAATAGTTACACACCATTTAGTAGTGGTTATCATATCAAAAGGAAACAGACAAAATCCACATTTGGGTGTTAATAGGTGTCACTACTTCCCATCAGCCCTTCCCAACACTTCATACAGTGTTTCTTTATCCTCTTGATACCAGGACATCTTGTGTCTCTCCCAGGCTGACCAGATAGCACTTGATTTACCTTATGTTCCTTTTTTTTTTTTTTTAATTTATTTATTTGCCAGAGAGAGAGGGAGAGAGAGATCGAGCACAGGCAGACAGAGTGGCAGGCAGAGGCAGAGGGAGAAGCAGGCTCCCTGCCGAGCAAGGAGCCCGATGTGGGACTTGATCCCAGGACGCTGGGATCATGACCTGAACCGAAAGCAGCCGCTTAACCAGCTGAGCCACCCAGGCGTCCCCCTTTTGTTCCTTTTAAATGTGCATATCCAAGTTATATATGGTAAAAACTGAAACAGCAAAGCATATAATAACAGCAGTTTCTTCCTTCAGGTCTCCCCAGCAATAGTCCTGTTCCACAGAAACAAACATCTCTATTTCTATATTTTTAGTTCTTCTAAGAGGTAATTGAAAGAAAGGAAGGAAGGAAGGAAAGAAAGAAGAAGAGAAGAGAAAGGAAAGAAGAGAAGAGAAGTAAAGGAAGAAAGGAAAATAAAAGAAGAAAACTCCTAAAAAATCCCCACTGGTACAGAAGGAAACATTATCATTTATATTCTGCAAGTGGAAATCTCCAAAAATATATATATGAAATAGAACTTCCATGGCATTACATTATTCTAGAAACACCAAACTTTGTTTCTTCTAAAACAGGATACCTGTGTTAGGTGTGTGTGTGTGTGTGTGTGTGTGTGTGTTATCCATTCACTTGGTCATGCTTGGGATTTTGTTTCTCTGATATGTAACTGAACATCTGAGCTTAGAGACAGAGAGTGGAGAGTAGAAATGGCTTATATTTGTGTCTTCTTTTTAAGTAATCAAGGCAAAGCACAAATCAAACCATACAGTTACTCATTTTATTTGCCTAAGTATGTGCTTCTAATTATAAATGGCTGATCATTTTTTCAAAGTACTTATGTTCCTCCTAAGAAAAACTTATGAAAAATTAAATTTGGTTGCAATATATGAAAATTAAGGTCTCATATAAACTATGATTTAGATTTTTAAAATTACAAACTCAACTGACTTCAACTACTGAAATTTATTATCAGAATATTTGAAAATCTGAAAAACAAATTTTAGGGTCAGAAATAAAAATGTTATCTATTTCATCCTCCTACGCAATGGAGAAACTTTGCTGGGTATATTTTTTAAAGATTTAATTTATTTTGGGGCACCTGTGTGCCTCAGTCGGTTGGGCATCTGCCTTTGGCTAGGGTCATGATCCCAGGGTCCTGGGATCGAGTCACGCATCGGGCTCCTTCTTCAGCAGGAAGCCTGCTTCTCCTTATGCCTGCCAACCCCCTGCTTGTGCTCTCTCTCTCTCTCTTTTACTGATGAATAAATAAATAAAATCTTTTTTTAAAAAGATATAATTTATTTTAAAGAGAGAGGGAGAGCACATGGGCTCACACAAGTGCAGGGATAGGCAGAGGGAGAGAAACTTCAACAGACTCCCCACTGATTGGGGAGGTTGACCAGGGCTTGATCTCACGACCCATGAGATCATGACCTGAACTAAAACCAAGAGTCAGATGCTAACTGACTGAGTCATCTAGGTGCCTCTGCTGGAGTATTTCTAATTCAGGGCATCTGTATCTTGGAAAACTCTAGTTATTAGAAAGTTCTACCCTATTTTCAAGGCAATTTCCTTCTATAATGTTTTATATTTTGTCAAAGTTATATTGATTGAAACAACATAACTTAAGTACCCTTCCTTCTTCAGAATCTAAAAATAACTGAATAAAACAATTATTTCTCCTAATATTCACAGAAACTTTAATTACTCTTCATATAAAGCTTAAACCTATTTTTCATTCTCTCTTAAAATTAACACAATAGTCCAGGCATTATGTCATTGATCTGAGCATTTCACAGAATCAGAATGTTCTATCTATAGTAATATAGCCTAAGAAAGAATTAGCTTTTTTTTTTTGACAAATGTGGTATCATATTGACACTGTGGTCTTCCAAAGTCCTAAATGTTTTCAGTATGTACTGCTTTCAAGCCAATCTCCCTTTATACCATTCTATTTGCAGGAGTTCTATACATATTAGTGGGGAATATGGTGCATTCAATGCATAGTTCCATTTAACAGTTTTCAGTCATCACTCATTTGCTCATACACAGCACAATCCAACAAATGATTTCAAAGACCACAGAATAAGTTATCAGCTTGCTATAGGTTTGACATAATGAGGCTGTCAACAAGTTTTTATTCAAGTGAAATAAATAGCCATAAATAATAATTATGTATTTAGTATTATTACTCCTCAAGGCATTTTTCAATAATTGATCTATAGTATATCATGTAGCAGAGGCAAAAAAAGGGGGGGGGTTGTTATGATAGGACTGACTTACCACATGTGAATATATATTAGTCTTACCTTAATACAGAATCTTATAAATTCTTCCAGGACAGACAGCTCTCCACTTGGTAGTACATACAGATAACTTAGCTTTGATAGTAGCTTTCCAGTCTGAGTTTTATATGTCCTATTTTTGTCTCTTCATTCTAGCTGCCCTATCAACAACTATCTTCCTGTCAGTATCTTTTTGTGACTGGTTGTAATTTCTCCCCACACTGTCATGATTTCCTTTAACGAAATAACTAAGGGAGTTAGAGAATGCCAGTGAGTATAGGGAAAAATGGAAAATACTGGGTTTCTTTGACTTTGCTTCAAAAGTAGACATGAACATAGACATTGCATCCTCTATGGTACAGTTACTAAGCAGAGGTATTCCAGAAATATGATATCATTTCAGGCTTAAAAGACGCTGTAAATGACATACTGTTTTTGTTTTAGAAATTAAAAATTGGCAGAAATAAGAATCAAAGAGGTTAAAATATTTGGCCCAGTGTCATAATGTGATCAGCTGAGATTCAAACACAGATTTTTCTGATTCTGTATCCATTCTCTCTCCTCCAAAAGGGTTTTGGGTGAGATTCATTAGTTTAGTAGAGGAATTAGGAATTTCTTTAAGCATTGAAGAAAGTATGGCATACCTTCTTTGGATCTCCTATAGTAAAAAGACTCTGAAGAGACATTATTAGAACTCCAGTTTCCATGAGCCATAGGACTGAAAAGCTTTAAATATGGGTGTTGTTTTATGGAGGTTCCAGGTGAAGAAACAGAATGATTATTCCATTGTATTTCCTTGCCCAAAGTAAAGTTGAACAAAATTAACAAATTCAGTTCCATGGCCCACTAATAAGAGTTTACAAATAATTAAGAGACCCCAGAAAACTTTGCAGAATCCAGACACACTGGGATAGCAGAGAGTTACATAAGGTATCTGCCACATAACCATTACTAGCTTATAAATGCAGTAATCTCATTATGCTTTTTTCATCTGCTTGTGCCAATTTCAGGATGAACATCTTAACTATCCAACTTGTCCTTTCATCTCCCATCTGTTTTTCTTTGCAAAGACGAAGTAATAAGGTGATACTTTATGTTGTCTTTTGCCTTTCGTGGGCTCAAAAACAGCTCAGTTTGTTCAAATTTTCCATATCTTGAAGAACTGTCTAACAAGGCTTTCATTCTCAGTGGAGTTCCTTTTCACAGATGGCTGGCTTGCTTACCAGCTGTAGTTTGATAGTTATTACAGTTAATTTACTTAGAAAATGAGGGCTTCACTCTGCAGCCAAAGGGTATTTTACACTTAGATGACAAATCCAGTGGCCTTTTAATTACACAGGCATACTTGGACTACCAAGCCTGACCTTGCTCATAAATCTCTAACTCAGCAGTGTAGGCAGTAGCCTGGATTAGAAACCTCTTTGCAACATAGGGCTCTATCAGCAGTCAAATTAAGATTTCTTCTTCACAACTATAGTTGGAGGGTTACCAGATGACAGAAGTAGAAAACTATGTTAATCTTTATGTTGAAATCAGAACACCAAACCTAGGAAAAAAAATAATATATAACTTATTTTATCATATAGTTAAACCTCCCTAAATGTACATAGCTTGCATTTTAGGTGCACCAGATCCTTGGATTCAAGAAGTACTAGGAATAGGATGAAAGTCAACTCAGTGCTCAATTTCCAGTCAAGTAAAAATTTTCTGTCATTACTATGATGCAATAATAATACCTATAGTGTGTTGTCAGGAATGTGAATGCAAGTGGATGAAGAAATTTTCTAAACTGAATGCATGGAGGAATATCAAGAAAACCCCATAACTCAAAACCAATTCTACACCATTAGAACTTCATTAATTTGTGGGTTTTTTCTTTAAAATGTATTTGTATTCCCAGGATGAATCACATTTTTCAAATGTTAATGTGGTAATAGATTCTTGTCAGATTGCTTTCTCCTGACTGGAAAAGAATTAAGGCTCTTTTATGATACTAACATGGAGATAAGTTTGTGTATAATTATTAAGTGAAAAAGGCAAGTAGAAAATCCCACATATATTTATATCTGTGCACATATATGTATGTATATATGGTCATACATATATAATCACAACTCTTTAAGATAAAAAATATAGAAAAATCTTGAAAGGAAATAAAACAAAATAGTAACAGTCATTGTTTCCAGGAGTGTAGATTCTTAACTTACCGATTCTGTATTATCTTTTTTTTTAAAGATTTTATTTATTTATTTGACAGAGAGAGAGAGAGAGATTACAAGTAGGCAAAGAGGCAGGCAGAGAGAGGGGAAAGCAGGCTCCACACTGAGCAGAGATCCCAATGAGGGGCTCCATCCCAGGAACCTGACATCATGACCTGAGCTGAAGGCAGAGGTTTAACCCACTGAGCCACCCAGGTGACCCCTGATTCTGCATTTTCTAAATGCTTACAAAATGCTTAACTAAACTTTAAAAATAATACCAGGCTCTTGAAAAAATGGTTAGTATGTATTCCACATTGTTCAAAACATTAAAGTGAAACACTGGCACTAAGAGCTGGCTCTTAATGCAACCTTGTGTTTCTCCTCCTATAAATTTCCTGGCTGGTTCTTTGGCAATTGCTAGTGTCCACAATGTCCTCCCACTTCAGTTGTAATTTTGTTGACAGTATGTTCCCCCTGACCTTAGTTAACTCTCATGCTCTAAATTCAGAATTGTCTGAAGACTTCTCTATAATTTTCCCCATGTTTCTAAGTGCTTAGACTCTACTTGTCACTATCACATTCCTCCCCAAGGGAGAATTAATTTTTATTGTATCTTCCTGTTTTTTGTTGTTTTTTTTTTTTTTAGGAGATGATTTTCCCAAGGAAAATTTCTTTTCCCAAGAAAAAGGAGTATCTCTCTATAGACATCAACCCACCTTTCTTTAGAAGATTCATCTTCTGTGAGATTTGATGTCCCCCACCTAGAAATTGTCCCTTAACACAATATGGATTTTTGTTTTTTCACAGAACTAGGAGATAATGAAATCTCACACAAGCCTGTTTTTCTGTTTGTTCCTTCAGCTTTTTAATTTTCTTCCAAAAGAAATAGGTGTGAGTGCTTCTTCTTAGAAGCATCACAGTGTAAGCCAATTACGGAGTCATGAAACATAATATAGTGTCACACACTAGGTTGTTTCTCAAACCAGTAAACTACTTTTGTTCCATCTATTTGCTTATTATTTGGCTAAAAAATAATGATATATTAAAAATAAAGGGTGAGTCATATGATAGTCTAGTAATACAAATTCCTTAAAAGCCTCTGTACAAATCAAAGAAGCTTGTTGAAACTGAATGTCAGTAAAATTTCAGGATACCATGCCTTGTTAAAAAGTCATTTTTATCTAGTGAATCCACGTTAAATCAGGTATTCAATTCAAGAGAGGCTACTAGAGTTTTTTTTAAAAAGAAGAAAAAGAAAAATCTGTGATTGGTTATGGTTTAAAAGAAATCCTATAGGACTGGCTTAAGATTTGCCTCATCTCTCCTAAAAGATCATAAAGCAACTGATGAGTAATATATTTAGTAATTTTCAGAAACCTTGAGGATATAAAATGTCAGATGTAACTAGAAATCTTATTTTCACGGAGAATATATATTTCTTTCAAGATTTCATTAAAATTAGGAGAGCAAGGGTGAATTGTATTAAAGAAAGACTGTGAATTTGAAAGCAGGCATTGTCATCCAGAGTTTGGGGTCAGCATCTCAATTTCTCATCTGATTTGTCTTAGTCTTCTCAGATGTAGAAAGATTGTGAGGTTAGCTGGGGCTATGTCATGCAGCTGCTCTGCTTTATTGAGAAGGCTGTTCCAGGGAAGCTGAGAGCTGCTTAAGGTCCTTTGGGCAAAGTTGATCCACTGGTTTTACAATGCATTATTGCCTTTCAAAGTTGAATGATGGATTTGCAAGTGGATTTAAGAATGTTAGGAGGAGACAGAATATTTTCTTATTATGCTTTATTCTTGTGTCTTTGTCCATTAACCTGACTCAGGAAATATTAAGCATCATACTTATTTTCACTGATAACTAGAACTATTCACCAACTTTCAGAAATAAAACTGTGTCCATTTCCATTTTATAATATAGTTTCTACACAGATAAATTTTTATGTTTAAAAATATTCTTTTTTAAAAAAATATTATTTGTTTATTTATTTGTCAGAGAGGAAGAGAGAGAACAAGCCGGGGAGCAGCAGGAAGAGGGAGAAGCAGGCTCTCCGTTGAGCAAGGAGACCAGTGCAGGACTCGATCCCAGGATCCCAGGATCATGACCTGAGCCAAAGGCAGACGCTTAACTGACTGAGCCACCCATGCACCTCTCTAAAAAAAAATTCTTGATATGATTTTAACATTGAAAATACTTAAAATGAAAAATACCCTATGTAAATCAGAAACTAAAATAATCATGTTGGACTTTGAAAGAGTCTCTTATTTTAAATGTAGATTCTGTATTATCACTATTCATAAGTAAAGACCAACAGATGGTATTTCTTCTCAGGAACAACTGACAAGTGTGATATTTGTTTTTTCCTTTTCCTTTTCCATTTTCCTTTTCCAAGGAGATACAGGAAGAACTTTCATATTATTTTCCCTTTTGTTACATAAAACTTTCCCACTTTAAATTACCCAATTCAACATAGCTAAAAAGTGAAAGATACAGCAAATCAGCTACTCATATGTTTCTTGTGATACCCGACAATTACTCTTAGTTCTTCATACCCTCACAGTTTCCTTCTAGTTTGTTCAGGTTTCACGTAAACAGTGTATGGAAAAATATGGTGTTGAACTTTACTTTCTTTTCCCCAAAATCAAATTAATGTTAAAAAGCAGGTGGTTTCTATTATGTATGCTTCCCCCATTTCACTGGTATTATTTTCTGGGTAAAATAAATTAAGACCAAGACAATTGGCCAGCATAAATGTAAGAGATCTCAGAGTTCTTATTGTCAAATCTGACCCCAAAAGTGAGAAGCTTCTAAAAGATTTTATATATTTCCAAATTACAATAAGGAACCAAGTTTTCTCCCACCAGCTACATCTTCCCCCAGTCTCAGCATTGCTCCATAAACACACGTATCCATTGATAAAGTAGAAGAAAAGCAAAGCAGACAACATCAGGTGGGAAGGAAAGGATTCATCAGCTTGCACTCCATTCTTTCCTTCCATGGGAGTAAGGAAGCATGCCCAGAAAAGAAGGAAGGTAATCTTGTCAGATTCCTTTCTAAGCTTTGAGAAGTGTTCTCCTAATGAGAAGCTTTCAGGCAAAGTTGTATTTCCCAGAAAGACAATGGATAGAATGCTTCTAGAAAAATGCACCTGCTCATTCTAGGATTGGCTATGGAAAAATACAAATAAACAAATAACAACAACAAAAACCCTGGAATCTGTGAATCAAGAGAAATAACATGTAAGCTATGTAATTATAATTATTTACAAAATAGAGATGTATTCATGACCGAAACAGTCCCTTTTGTGTATGTGATTTTGCCACATACATTACTCTGGGAGGTCACATATTAAATCTTGGTCAGGGCATGTAACAAAAAGGGACCTAGAGAATGACATTTGCTGTGTCAGACTTCTCCATGCTTCACTGTTCATTGAGATTACTTATATCCTTGCAGTTGTTAGTAAAGCTGATACAAGGTAAAATCTCTGATTCTCATGAGTCTGATATAAAATCAGCTCTGTTGTGTGATCTCAGCAAAAGAAACAATGCATGGATGTGCTGTTTTGTCATGGGAGGTCTCAGATCCTATATGGTCCATGTGAGTTGTTGATTTTATGATCCTCAACATTCAACTGCAAACCCTGAGAATTCACCACTTTAATAGGCATTTTGACACCTTATCTCAACAGTCAACATTCTCAGTTTCTGGATTACATACTAGAGCCTGGAAAATATATATCCTTGCATTTTATACCAAGCCTATATTTGTTGAGTATTCTGGTTAAGCCAAGGTCTTCAATTATGATTGTCTTACAGATATTCTAGTTCATTTAGAACAAAGCAGGTAATGTCCATTCAAAACCTTTCTGCCTTTGACAGCACGTTCCAATAAAAAACTTTTTTGCCCCTATTATTTATAATTTTATTTTAATATCAGATTTCTGTATAATCAATAACATTTTATTGATAATTTTATATCACATTGTAAACTTAATGAATCACTATTAATCATTTTGAATGTTACCAGTAAATTGATTCATGAACATTTAGATACTCAATTACTCATAAAGCACTTGTTTTATTTCTACATGTGGCAGATGTGGTACTATGCTAAAACCTATAGTAAATGTAAGATACAATCATGATTCTTTTTCAGAAGAGTGTTTAATATGTAAAGGGAATAAATCAGGTAACCAAGCAATTAAAGTAAAATGTGACTAAATTAGTTTAAGTACTGAGCCATATGGGAACACAGAGAAAGAACTGATAAGCTGGAAGGAAGAGTGGGTAAGATTCCTCTCAATAGGTGACTGTTTGTCTAAGCCTTGAAGACTGAATCAGGTCATGTGCAGGAGGGTGGAAAGGGCATTTCAGTGAAAAGAAAGAGCAGGCATGCAAGCAAAGCATGAAAGATGGCAGTTGTTCAGAAACAGATAAGAAAGTATATGGAGTGACTGGAAGGCTAAGGATGTACTAGAGTAAAACTAGTTTCTAGTAAAATACCCTTTTAGAAACTATTGTAGCTCTGGAATCAAATTTTATTTTAATGACATTAATTAAGATAGGGCAGAAAATTCTTTTTGAAAAGCGGGAGAAAAACTAGGAAAGACTCAGAGGTACATATGTAAAAAATAAAGGAGTAAGGAAGGATTTGTAGGAGTAGCAGGCCCCTAGGCCTCTAGGTTTAAAAAACCTGGGTGATAAGACTAGTTTGCATAAGGATTATAGGAAGAAAAGCATGTAGTTGAGAGGTAGGCATAGACCCGCTTAATTGTATGTCTCTGAGTCCTTGACCATACTATTCCCTCTGTCTGGGATGCACTACCACCTTTTACCCTTCTCAAGTAACTTTCACAGGGCTTTTAGATACAGACCAAATATTACTTTCTAAATATTTCACAAGGAATAAACACTTTACTGTTTATATATCTTCTTCACATGCCATTGTCATTACTTCTTTTCTTCCTCCTCCACTTAAACTGTAAGGTCCTCCAGGGCAGAAGTCACACTCATTTCTTTAAACTCAACATATATCACAAAATAAGCACATAACCAATACTATTTTGTGTTTTTACTATTTGTTATACCTTTTCTAAATTAATGTTAACAGTACCAAAATTGATTAGCTTCAAATTATATTTTTTGTCAGTAGAAAAACCCGAATATATCTTAAGAATCAGATATAGGCTTGGTTATTCACCTTGCCTGTAAATACTGCCGTATGTTTTCTTGTGCCAATGTAGGCATACCGTTACTATACATGTATGCACATTGAGAAGCCAGAATGAAAAATGATACCACTACTACTACTAATGATAATTCCTTTGATATTTCTCCAAGCCTCTTAAACATTTGTAAAGACTAGTTGTTGTTGGCAAATGACGTCTGAATTTTTATGATTCTAGGCAGCCAATGAATCAGGAAATCAATGTATTTTCACTTTCTATCTTCTAGCATGGTTGCTTGTGTGATCCATTATTCCAACAATGTAAAGTGTTAATGCAATTGACAGGTAGTACCTATAAAATAAACTCTCTCTTCTCTTTTTAATGGATCCTAGTTTCAAGAGCTAAACTACAAATCTTTTTGATCTAAACAGTTCTATTTATCATGCTCAAAAAATATATGTGCCTTTAGTTGATTACCTTTCTTAGTTATCTTTCTAAGGAACATGGCACTTTTTCTCTTTACTAGCCTCTGTTTCTTTTAACCAATTTCAAGATTTTGAGTGAAGTATAAAACCTCATAGTATGTGAAAACTTTGCAATTTCCACTCAGTTCAATTTCAATTAACTCAAATTTTGAGGTCAGTACTAAGGGCTGCATTATTTGTCTATATTAGAACAATTTAATAAGTGAAACAAAAATATCAACAGCTCACAGCATCACAAGCCTGGAGAATTATGGAAAGGACACTTTCCCCAAAATGCTTATCATCTACATATGAGCCCTAATGACCATGTTTTGATTAATTTTCAAAATAAATGGCGATCCAGGCTGGAATATTTTCCTACCACTGCCTGCTTAAAAAAGAATTCCGTGCTTTGAAATAATGTAATAATTAACAGTCATGGCCTCTGCTTCTTGTTACTTTATTTTTCTAGAAAAGCACTTCTATTGGAGTTTGATATCTAGACATTCTGCCAAAAGACTTCCTCAGAAACCAGTGGATACTGTGTGCCATAGCTCCCATACTCATTTGAAAGCTAAGAGAGTCTTAGAAGGCTCTCAGTCAGTCCCAAGCACTATTACTGCCAAGTATATTAAATAATATTCCCCTTTTAAGTACATTTTCAATCTGAAAGAGAAACCCTAAATTTCAAGATGTGTCATGCACCTGTACTGGAGATTTTTCTTTTAAAAATCACTCAAAATTTCAAAACTGTAAATTACTACAAACTGCTTTATCAACACTGCTTTTAGGAAACCAAGGCTTTCAGGACATAAATATGATGACAATTTCCATTATGAGGCCTGGTATGGCTTCAAGGTGTTTTCCCTAGTGAAGCAGGATGCTCAGGGTGCTTAGAAGATTTTAATATGATGTGACTTCCTGAGGGACTTAGAGGTAATTATAATTAACCCCAAACCAAATGCAAATATCCCAAGGCAATCCTGTATTATGGCAGTCTCCCAGATTTAGGCCTTTCTTTCTTTCTTCTTTTTTTTTTTTTTTTTTTTTTTTTTTTTTGGTTTTTTTTTTTTTTTTTTTTTTTTTTTTTTTTTTTTTTGATTTAGGCCTTTCTGATCTTGGTACCTCTACCGGCCAATGCCCATCAAGGATGTCACTCTGACAATATCAGGCTTCCTTCCTTAATATGTAGATGAAAGATATTCCCAGAATGGAAAGTCATATTCTTGAAAAGCTTCTACTTTTTCCCCTAACAATGTCAGTTAGTTAGCATTAACTTACTATTAAACAAAGTGGTAAACAGCCAATTTAACTTGATTTTACTTTATCTAGAGACTAAGAAGGAAAATAACATTTCCTATAATGTATTGGAAACCATGTGAAGCACTTCACATATTTAATCCTCCCAAGAATCCTAAAAGAATGTTATCATTTCCCATTTTTTTCTTTAAAAAAAGATATATTTATTTATTTTTAGAGAGAGTAGCAGGGGTGCAGAGGGAGAGTGAGTCATAGAAGCAGACTCTCTGCTGAGTAAGGAACCCTACACCCATGCAAGGCTTGATTCCAGAATCCTAAGATCATGACCTAAGCCAAAACCAGGAGTTAGAGGCTTAACCAACTGAGCCACCCAGTGTCCCTCATTTCCAATTTTTATATGAATAAATTCCTAGTCATAGAAGATAATACCCTAAGAATGATAGTTGCTTTCTTTGCATATTATTTCATTTCCTAGTGTTTTTTAAATACTCTAAACAAAGAGTTTTCAAAGAATTCCCATCTGTTCATGTCACCCATTTACAATCATTTACCGGTTTTCATGAAAGGATGAAAATCATGCTCTTAACATAGTCCTGAGGCTCTTTGTCCCTTCTCTCCAGTCTCTCCAAGGGGCACATTTCTTTCCTCTTTCTGGTGCTCCAGATAAAGTCTTCTGCTTCCAGTTCTCCCTATATGCTGGCTTCTTTCTACCCATGGGAGCATATGCTATCCTTTCCATTCAGGATGATCTCTCCAAACCTCTCCACTCCCAATATGTCAAGCTAACTACTCATTTTTGAATTCTCAAAATAAACTGCACTTCCTCAAGGTAGTTAAAAAATAACATTTCTGTAAGACTTTTGCAATATATATTTTGATATATAAGGGCGCATAATAAATCTTGTTATATACGCTATACTACCTTTTCTTAATCATATACTTTTCATATCACCTATAACTGCATGGTCTAAGAAGATATGAACTAGGTTTGCTTTATTCACTTCTATAGCCCCATGACCCAGAACAGTGTTTGGCACATAGTAGGTGCTCAGTCAATATTTGTTGAATGAATGAAGAACTATTCTTTTTTTTTTTTTTTAAAGTAGGCTCTACCCTGTGGAGTCCAGTGTGGGGCTTGAACTCACAACCTTAAGATCAAGACTGAGCTGAGATCAAGAGTCAGACACTTAACCAACTGAGTCACCCAGGTGCCCCGAATGAAAAACTATTCTGCAGAATTAATTTCCTTATTTCACTTTAAAATACCTTATGTGAGTTTACCCCAAGTGAACATTTACAAAGGTTTTTTTTTTTTTTAGTTTTCTTCTATATCTTAGGAGTACTTAGCTGCTTTTCTGTGTTAATAAGAGAATTCACAAGAATATAACATGCTAAAAAATAAAATAAAATACTTGTTTTCACTCTTAAGGCCTCAGATTACATTTGTGTCTATATATATCATTGATTCATTGATTATATAATTTAACCTACATTTGACAAAACATCATTTTGCTTCCTGACAGTCTCATTTAATATACATTTGTTGGTTCTGATAAATATGTACTTCAGAGAATTATAAAGGAAATCTGAAGTTGAATAAAAAGAAATGCATCTACCAAAAACCTGGCCTGACATTCATTCCACTACTAAGATTTTATTGAATGTAAATAAAAATAAAATACATGTATTTAGGTTTCTGTATAAAAGGAAAGCAGCACACATTCTAATTTTACAATTTCTATTTTGTGTAACCTCTTTGCAGAATTAAACACTGTTGACAAGTCCTTTATTGAATCTCCTTCTTGAGTGTACATGACACTAAGTTTTTCCTCCTAATTAACCTTCGTTGTCTCTTAATCTTCCCCATTACTTCCTTTTCTGGATTCTCTTCACTATTTGTTCCTTAAACAAGCATATACTAAAACATTACCATGTATCTGGTGCTGAGCTACAAATACAACAACAAGGAAGGCAAATATAGTCCTTATCCTCATAAATCTTACTCTCTTTTCACCTCACTATATCCCCTTGAAGGGTATAAATGCAAGTATTTGCTAACTTCTCTATGTTGATAACTACAAAATCTGTATCTAGCCTTTACTGTTCTCCAAAGCACAAGGTTCACATAACCACCTGTGTAATGGGTATAACCACCTAGATGTTTCAGAGGTATCTCAGATTCAGTATGTGCAAACTGAACTTGCCACTCTCCTTCTAAAACGTATCCATACTCTATTCTAGCTGGACAATGGCACCCACCTCACAATTTCCCAAAGAAGGCACAGGGAACTCATTCTGACTTTCTCCTTTATTCTCCAAATGCAATTAGTCCTCAAGTCTTATCTAGCTAACATTTTCCCTTATCCTGTCTTATTGACACTGTCCAAATTTAAACTCTCCTCATCTTTTTTTTGGTATTATAGTATTTGTCTCCTAACTGGTCTTCTCTCTTTCATTTCTTTTTTACCTCTAGTCCACTTTTCATACTGCCACTAAAGTGATTTTTTCACAATTTAAATACAACCCATACATGAAACCCAAAGATGGCTTTTCATTTGCTACACTTTGTAGCATCATATGTGTCCTGTTTTGATCAAAATTTCCCTCTCCAGATATGTATTTATCTTGTACCTATGATGCCATCACATCATAAAGTTCTCTGAATAAGACATGTTATTTTATATTTCTATACCTTTATAAGTCTATCCCTCTGCCAGAAATAGCCTACCCAACTTCTCCACCAGTCAAATTTAATTACCAGAATTCAAATTAGACACCTTTTCTATGAAGACACTCCTGACCTCTCCAGAAAATGCTCTGCCACCCTGAAGTTTTACAAATATAAAACATATTATTTTCTACCACAATTATAAATTTACTTATTTGCCTCTTTTTTTTAAGATTTTATCTATTTATCTAACAGAGAGAGAGATCACAAGTAGGCAGAGAGGCAGGCAGAGAGAGAGGGGAAAGCAGACTCCTTACTGAGCAGAGAGCCTGATGTGGGGCTCAATCCCAGGACCCGGAGATCATGACCCAAGCCAAAGGCAGAGGCCCAACCCACTGAGCTACCCAGGCACCCTTATTTGCCTCTTCTAACAGTGAACACCTTTGGAATCTCAGGACCTAGCACCACAAACCATGGCACAAAATGTGCCCTTAACAAACGTTTGTGGAATGAGAAAATTAATGACCATAAGTAAAGTAATACAGATTAGAGTTCTCCTCTGACAAGGAGTCCCTACAATGAAAGGTCAACTAGGAAAGCAAGATGGGTATCACTAAACCATATTTATGATAATTCAAACTATTATTTTATGAACTATTATGAGCCAGAAGAGAAGACAAAGGTTTAAAAAAAAAAGGGGGTTTCTACTTTATGTCAGGGCTGGGTGGGTGGATGGGTAGAACTCATCCTTGGGCATTAGTAGATACTAAATTTTGGTGTTCTGTTTTGGAAAATACCACTACTTCTTGTCCTAGCCTCTGAATGCTTATCTTTAGTTTCCCTTGGACAATCTTAGTTTAGCCATTTTATGAACACTTACTATCTTCTTGACTACACATCCGTATTGTTCATCTATAAATTCCTTAACCCCAACACGTAATTTGAGTCTGATTCTTTATTATTGCTTCACTTGACCTTACATATAACAGAGGATATCATTGTTTGGCTACCCCAAATTTACCCTCTCTCCTCTTTCTTTAAAAGAAAGCATGGGAGAGCTGTTGGAGTTTTCTCACTGGTAAACAAGATATCCAGGAAGATTTGTTCTTCCTCCTTCCAGTGGAGATATATTTGAATATTTTTATGTAGAAGATAATTGCCTGTATATGAACAAGTTTTTCATGATCAATTTTCTGGAAGACATGAATGATTTTCTGTTATTGTTAATCACATTTCATTCTTTCTAATAAAGATGACGACAGCAAGTTTTAAGAATCTTTAACTCCTATCTATAAATGAATAGTGTATTAGTTTTCTTGTCTAAAAGTTACAAATGGGGTGTTTTTGTTTTTCCAATTGGGGTTATTAGCACAGAGAAAAAGTCATATCTAGTAAGTGCTTAATGATTAAAAAGGAATTTTATCTTATTTTGAGAAAAGGAAAACTGAAAGTCATGCTGAATAGATTTTGATTTGAAATTTACTTCTCTTAGAAAATTAAAGATAATCTTTTTCTGGTACATGTGATAGGAATTTAAAAATGCTAAGGTTCCCAATATTATTTAAATTTTGTATCCCTTTTTTTAAAGTATTTTATTTATTTACTTGACAGAGAGAGATAGCAAGAGAGGGAACACAAGCATGGGGGAGCTGGAGAGGGAGAAGCAGACTTCACACAGCAGGGAGCAAGACTTGAGGTGGGGGGGCTCAATCCCAGGACCCTGGGATCATGACCTGAGCCAAAAGCAGCCGTTTAACAACTGAGCCACCCAAGTGCCCCTAAATTTTATATCCCTAATAGACACACAGCTCAATAGAACAACATAGAAAACCCAGAAATAAACCCACAATTATGTGGCCAATTAATCTTCAACAAAGCAGGAAGAATATCAATGGAAAGAAGATGTTCTCTTTAAGAAATGTTGGAAACACTGATCAGCAACATACAAAAGAATGAAACTGGATCACTTTCTTACACCATGTACAAAAATAAACTCAAAATGTATTAAAGACCTAAATGTGAGACCTGAAATCTAAAAATCCAAGAAAAGAGTACAGACAGTAATATCCTTAACATCAACAAAACTAAAAGGCAAACTACAGAATGGGAGAAGATATTTGCAAATGACTTATCTGATAAAGGGTTAATACCAACTTATACAACTCAACACCCCAAAACAAATAATCCAATTTAAAAATGGACAGAAGATATGAACAGACATTTCTACAAAGAAAATATACATATGGCCAACAGACACATGAAAAGATGCTCAACATCTCTTATCGTCAGAGAAATGCAAATCAAAACTACAGTGAGATGTTACCTCACTACCTGTCAGAATGGCTAAAATCAACAACACAAGGAAGAAGAGCTGGAGAGGATATGGAGGAAAAAAAACCCTCATGCACTGCTGGTGGGGATGCAAACTGGTGCATCCACTGCAGAAAACAGTATAGATGTTTCTCACAAAGTTAAAAATAGAATTACACTATGATCCAGTGATCACACTACAAGGTATTTACACAAAAATACAAAAACAATTCAAAGAGATACATGCACCCCTATGTAATTCAAAGGGATGCATGTATCTCATTATCTACAATAGCCAAGTTATGGAAGCAGCTTAAATACCATCAATAGAAAAATGGATAAAGAAGAGGTGGCATATATTTACAGTGGAATATTATTCAGCCATAATAAAGAATGAAATTTTCAACAACATGGATAGAGCTACAGAGTGTAAGGGTAAATGAAATAAGTCAGTCAGAAAAAGACAAATACTGTATGATTTCACTCATATGTGAAATTTAAGAAACAAAATAAGCAAAGGAAAAAAAAAAAGAGAGAGAGAGAGAGCAATAAATCAAGAAACAGACCCTTAACTACAGAGAACAAAGTGATAGTTACCAGAGGGGAGGGTAGTGGGGGAATAGGTGAAATAGGTGCTGGGGATTAAGGAGGGCACTTTTTATGAGCACTGGATGATGTACTGAATTGTTGAATCACTATCTTGTATGCCTAAAACTAATATAACACTGTATGTTAACTACACTGGAATTTAAATTTCTAATTAATTAATTATTTAACTGATTAACTAATTAATTAATTTTGTATCCCTAAGTTATAAAGTGATTTGATTCATAAATAGTTAGACCCACACTTCTTTAAAAGATCTTCAGGGAAAATGAGAAGTAAGCCTTAGCTTTTGATATAGCACCCTTGGGGAGATGGAGCAGTGGGAAGCTGATCTTGCCCTGACAGGAATGAAAGAATACTATAGGGGGATTATGATATGAAGCAGAATTGTTGCTACTGGTTAATACCACCTGTCTTCTTTGGGTATCTCTGTAGGCTCAAACCTTTTCCTCTAGAGCCAATCTCTTTTGCAGCCAGTCCAGTCCATCACTAGGGGAAGAGTTCCTGTTACCCGAGAATACCCTACCCTGGGAAACAGGATGTGCAGATTGTTGATGACACTTCCTTGTTTGTCTGGTATGCTAATAAATTTGCTTTTTTTTCCCCTTTTCTAAAGCCTCAGCATAGAATGTGCTCTATCCATCTAGAACATATGGATGGGTTGGTAGCATTAAAACAGAATGTTTTTAATATCTCAATTCAGAAGTCACTACAACAATAATAATGATAATAATAGTGAAATCTATGATACTGCTTCAATCTCGGGATAATGGAAAAATCCCACTATAATTTGTAAATGAATGGATCGCAGAAATGCCCATGACCTTTTCAAGTTTAATGTCGATTTATTTATTTTTATTAACCAAGTAATTTATTTATTTTGATTAATCAAAATATTTAGGTTTTATTATTTTGATTATTTATTTTGATTAATCAAATAAGTTAGCTTTGTGCATCTACCTTTCTAGCTTTCTATAGGGGAAACTATAGTTTCCCCTATACATGTACTTTAGTATTAAAAGAAAATACATGTCTTCTGCCCATTTTTTGAGGTGATTATCTGTTTTGTGTGTGTTGAGTTTGAGGAATTCTTTATAGATCTTGGATATCAGCCCTTTGTCTGTAGTATCATTTGAGAATATCTTCTCCCATTCCGTGGATTGCCTCTTTGTTTTGTTGACTGTTTACTCTGCTGGGCAGAAGCTTTTGATCTTGATGAAGTCTCAAAAGTTCATTTTCGCTTTTGTTTCCTTTGCCTTTGAAGCACAGATAATCATGTCAAAAAATGGGCAGAAGACATGAACAGACACTTCTCCAAAGAAGACATACAAATGGCTAACAGACACATGAAAAAACGCTCATCATCATTAGCCATCAGGGAGAGTCAAATGAAAACCACATTGAGATACCACCTTACACCAGTTAGAATGGCCAATATTAACAAGACAGTAAACAACAAGTGTTGGAGAGGATGTGGAGAAAGGGGAACCCTCTTCCACTGTTGGTGGGAATGCAAGTTGGTGCAGCCACTTTGGGAAACAGTGTGGAGATTACTTAAGAAATTAAAAATAGAGCTACCCTACAACCCTGCAATTGCACTACTGGGTATTTACCCCAAAGATACAGACGTAGTGAACAGAAGAACCATATGTACCCCAATGTTCATAGCAGCAATGGTCACAGTCACCAAACTGTGGAAAGAGCCAAAATGCCCTTCAACAGATGAAAGGATAAAAAAGATATGGTCCATATATACAATGGAGTATTATGCCTCCATCAGAAAGGATGAATACCACACTTTTGTATCAACATGGACAGGACTGGAGGAAATTATGCTGAGTGAAATAAGTCAAGCAGAGAGGGTCAATTATCATATGGTTTCACTTACTTGTGGAGCATAAGAAATAACACTGAAGACATTGGGAGTGGAGAGGAGAAGTGAGTTGGGGGAAATCAGAAGGGGAGATGAAGCATGAGAGACTGTGGACTCTGAGAAACAAACTGAGGGTTTTGGAGAGGAGGGGGGTAGGGGAGTGAGGGGTTGGGAGGGTGTGGTGGTGGGTATTAAGGAGGGCACGTATTGCATGGAACATTGGATATGGTGCATAAACAGTGAATCTTGGAATACTGAAAAAATAAAATTAAATTTAAAAAAAAGAAAGTACAAAAATCCAAGATAGAAAAATATACCAAATAATAAAGATCTATTATAAAATGTAACTGAGTTACAAAGGAAACTGTTAACAGAACTCTATAAATTTAAGATTTAGTGATCGAGACAAGTATATTATAGAATAGATCAAGACACAGTTATTACTACATATAAAGCTACGTTTCAATGTATAAATCCATACTAAGTATACTTTTTTCATAATAGAAAGTCAAATCACTATAATAGAAATTTATAGCATTATTTAAAATTACAAAAGAGTTACTATGCATTCAGAAAAGATCTAAGTTCAGTATAAATCTGATGAATTTTTACAATTTTAAATTGCCTGAGTGTATTACTAAAACACTTGAAATCATTGTAATTCTGCTCTCATTTCTCTAGATCCCCTAAGAGCTGTCAGGTACATCCTTGGAAACATCATTGCTTTTGTTTTCATCAGTTCACATATTCCTGAGACTTCTCCATTGATTGTCAAAATAATTAATACCTGAAGTAGAAGGAATAGGTAAACTGCATTTTAATATAAACTTTTGAGTAAAACATGGTTAAATAAATGGTCGTGGTTAAAGAAATGGTCTATTAAAAGTGAGCTTTCCGTCTTTGACCTTTTATTGCATTGCAAAAACATTTCTAATATGCTTAAAGAATAATGAACACAGCTGTCATCCCTAAAGTAAATGAAGGAATTATTTTCAAGAGACTATCTTGCCAAAGTTTTGAAAAAGTCTGGATGTTAATCAGACTTCACGGTCAATGAGAATAAATATGACAAATCCATTCTATGGAAAATGGGTGAAAGCTTATGAGAATTTAAAGTGCCTATCACTTCATAATAAACATATTTAAGTCAGTTGCATATTCTTGCCAGTTACAAGTAGGTTATCAACCACTTCACTGTGTGACCATGGAGTCAAAACATCTTGTTAAATTAGCACATCTAATTCTTTTTATCGTCCACCGCAAAACACAATGTAAAACACGATAGTGGTTTACTTTCCCAGGGTATGACAACCATCTGACATCATGCATCTTCCCCTACAATTGCTGAGTGTAATTGTAAACAAATTTGTGTTTACCTGGAGTTTTTAGTACCCATTGCCTGCTTTTAGTCTATGGTTAAGAACCTTTGTTCTTTTGTATAAAGTCACTCTCTGGGGTTAGTTAAATCAACACCAAATTCTGTAAGCTGGGCAAGTGGAATACTATTCCAGGACCCACACATCTATAGTACTAATGAAATCACAAATATTTGGGAAAAAAAGAATATAGTTTTCCTCCCAATATATTACATGTTTCAAAAATCTACTCTTTTACAAATTAAAAATAATAAAATAATAAGAAAAGTTTGCAAATATCACATAGGTTCTTTTTTTTTTTTTTTTAAGATTTCATCTATTTATTTGACAGAGAGAGATCACAAGTAAGCAGAGAGGCAGGCGGAGAGAGAGAGAGGGAAGCAGGCTCCCTGCCGAGCAGAGAGCCCGATGTGGGACTCTATCTCAGGAGCCCGAGATCATGACCTGAGCCGAAGGCAGTGGCCTAACCCACTGAGCCACCCAGGTGCCCCTATCACATAGGTTCTTAAAAAACAATCCATAATACATACTTTTCTCTATTGGAAGATCCAATGATGTAGGGGCAAAAATGCAATGCCTTTAAAAGGCTACTAATTTTATACAGTCTATAAGACTTTTACTTTAAAATTTCAGATAACCAAAAAGAATATTTTTTAAAACTTTAATTTCCAAAATCCTTAAAAGTAATTGTGCTATTTTCTTAAAGAAGTAATTATTAGAGTAAAAAAAAATTTTACATGAAAGTCTCTGGGAGAGTGGCACAGAGCAGATAATCAGGAAAATCAGTATTCTCATTCCTTACCCCTCTCTTACCAAAACAATGTGAAAAAAAAATTTTTCAATATATAAGTATAAAGACTTTTCAGAGATTCTAAAATCTCATATTCAAACAGCAGTTTTTACACTCTGGAATTTTATTTCATTTTATTTTATTTTAACTTATTACTAACCTTTAAAATCCTTAATTGATGTTACAGGTCACAACATTAGTTTTATATGCTTTCAGGAAAGTTTAAGGTAAATCAACATAGAGCTCAGTAAGTTTTATTTCTGAAGTATATAATTTTATACTCCTGCACAAATCCCAAATACTAAACCTTCTTCTAGTTGACTATTGGTGCCTAAAAAAATCCTTTAACAAAACAAATCTTAGCAATCTAACTTCAATTTCTCACAAAGTTGAAAAGGCTGAATCCAGAGCTTCTGTGGTAGCCAGTTTTGACAGAGATAGGAGGAGGAGAGATTAAAGAGGGCTATGGTGTAAGGAAGGAAATAAGATGAGGAGCTGAAGAGGAAATGAATTAACGAAGGACTAACTTTGTCTTTTACCAACAAAGCCTCATTTTGGGCCTTTCCATTCTCCTATCTCTTTCTTTCCCTCTTTCTTATTTCTCAAGCACTTCTTTTCTTATAAGGGTGACAGCTGTGTGCACATTTTCAGGACTGTGAAGGTCAAGAGGCACCAACCTAGACACTTCTCAACACGTTCTTTTTAGGTGTTCTAGATAAAAGAGTTGGTCTGGGGAAGGATTTAAGAAGAACCACTGCAATTTTCTTTATGGTTTTCTTTTCGCCCTCAAATTATAGAAAGTGATCCCTCCCTGCTTTTTTCTTTTTAAAGAAGCCTTGTTACTATTGTAAAATGTTTACATCTTCTAACTGCATAGAAGTCATGAAAAACTGAATCAATGGACATTTTCCAGGGCTCTACTATAAACTATTCAAATGTTAAAGCCAATTTCTTTTTATCATTCTTACTCCCTGTCCCAGTTAAAATAAGACAAAAAATTAAATTATTCCTGTGACTTATTAAGACATGGTCACTATTTTATTTCCTCTCTGAATTCTCTTGCCCTTCCAGCCCTCTTACAGTTTACTGAAGGTCAGGCTATGTGAATATTTGCTTCTATTGATTAGAATTGAATAACCAGTAGGTGGTAAAGTTGAGTAAAGTTCAAAAAATTGCACGGCAGACACAACCAGACAGAGATGCAAGGTATAATGGATTTGCAGAACAGCATGAGCCTGTGTAATTTAGCATGACCTTTCTGGTTTTCTTTGCAGGAATGTACTGTTCATTGACAATTAGGGGAATTTAGCATGAACTGTGTGAGGATTATTGAGTCTGAAGTTTTATATTGAATTTCTTGGCCTGACTGCATAGCAACTACAAAGTTTGCTATCAAGAGATACTTGGGTTTTTGTACATAATAAAATTTTTATCTAGATCCTAATCGCTTTTCTGCTCTTTTCCCCATGTCCAACATTACTAACATAGAAAGAGCTCACTTAAGAAGTAATTTCCTGGGGGGAGGAGTCAAGATGGTGGAGAAGTAGCAGGTTGAGACTACATCAGGTAGCAGGAGATCAGCTAGATAGTTTATCAAACCATTGCAAAAACCTACAAATACAATGGGCGATCAAAGAGAAGAACAACAGTAATTCTAGAAACAGAAAATTGACCACTTCCTGAAAGGTAGGACTGGCGGAGAAGTGACTCCAAAGCAATGGGAAGACAGACCATGGGGGGAGGGGCCGGCCCCTGGCAAGCGGTGGAGCAACAGAGCACTAAATCGGGACTTTTAAAAGTCTGCTCCACTGAGGGATATTGCTCCAGAGGCTAAACCAGGGTGAAGCCCACGCAGGGTCAGCGTGGCCCCAGGTCCTGCAGGGTCACAGAAGGATCAGGGGTGTCTGAGTGTCACAGAACTCGCAGGTATTAGAGCGGGGAAGCCAGCTACAGAGACAGAGCTGAGGAGTGAGCTCTCAGCTCAGGGTTACCTTGAACCAGTCGTAGGCTGGATGAGATTGGAGCGCAGCCGGAGGCCAGGGAGACGGGAGTGATTGGGGCTTTTCTCTGAGGGCGCACTGAGGAATGGGGCCCCAAACTCTTAGCTCCTCCAGGCCAGAGATTGGGAGGTTGCCATTTTCATTCTCGTCCTCCGTAACTCTACAGAAAGCATTCAGGGAACCAAAGCTCGCGAAAGCGAAACCGAGTGGATTACTTAGCCTGGCCCCTGGTAAAGGTGGTGCAATTCCGCCTTGGGCAAAGACACTTGAGAATCACTACAACAGGCCCCTCCCCCAGAAGATCAACAAGAAATCCAGCCAAGACCAAGTTCACATACCAAGGAGAACAGCGGAATTCCAGAGGAGGAGAAAGCAAAGCACGGAATTAATGGCTTTCTCCCCATGATTCTTTAGTCTTGAGTTAATTTAATTTTTTCTTTAATTTTATTTTTTCTCTTGCTAATTTTTTTTAACTTTTACCTTTTTCTTTTTTAACGTTTTTTAACTAGTTTATCTGAACAATACCTTTCCAAAAAAATAATAATCTTTTATGAACCTTTATTATTATAGTCATATTTTATCCTTCATAGTATTTAACTTTATTTTTTTATATACATAGGGTTTTTTCCTTCTAAAAAATTTGAATAAACTTCCTCTATTAGATCAAAATATACCCTAAATCTAGCTCCGGGCTTGTTCTAATCTCCAGCCCAAGCAAATTCTCTCCACTTTCTTTATCTTTATTCTCCCAACCAACTTACTTTATCAACTCCTTTTTTTTGAAATTTAAAAAGAAATTTTGTTTTTCATCTTTATAGGCATATTCCATCCCTTCATTGTGTTTACCCTTCTATACGTTTTTCATTCTTTAAAATTTTGGGAGGTAGTTTCTTCTAAGAGATCAAAATACCCCAAAATTAAGTGGGTGACCCTGTTCTAGTCACCAGTCTAATATATATATTTGTTTTTCATTTTTATATTTTTTGTTTATTTGTTTTCTTTTTAAAATTTTTTTTCTGAACTTCTTTTTATCCCCTTTCTCCCCACCACGATTTGGGGCCTCTTTTGATTTGGTTAAAGTGCATTTTCCTGGGGTCTTTGCCACCCTTTTAGTATTTTATTTGCTCCTTCATATACTCTTATCTGGAAAAAATGACAAGGCGGAAAAACTCACCACAAAAAAAAGAAGAGGCAGTACCAAAGGCTAGGGAACTAATCAATACAGACATTGGGAATATGTCAGATCTAAAGTTCAGAATGATGATTCTCAAGGTTCTAGCCGGGTTTGAAAAAGGCTTGGAAGATATTAGAGAAACCCTCTCTGGAAATCTAAAAGCCCTTTCTGGAGAAATAAAAGAACTAAAATCTAACCAAGTTGAAATAAAAATAGCTATTAATGAGGTGCAATAAAAAATGGAGGCTCTTACTGCTAGGATAAATGAGGCAGAAGAAAGAATTAGTGATATAGAAGACCAAATGACAGAGAATAAAGAAGCTGAGCAAAAGAGGGACAAACAGCTACTGGACCACGAGGGGAGAATTCGAGAGATAAGTGACACCATAAGATGAAACAACATTAGAATAATTGGGATTCCA
>PISX010022300.1:0-32001 GCA_004024625.1 Mellivora capensis | reverse complement strand
AGCAAACTGCACCCAGACCTCCCTCCCAGAGAGAAGCCCCAGTCCGTTCCCCTCTGGGTGCTGCAGAGCAGGTTCCCAGCCGCGATCTCTGGGGACACCTGTGTGTCCTGCTTGTACTCAAAACCACAAGCGGCAGCTGTCTGGGCAGCTCCAGACCCCCAGAGAGGTTCCAAGCGGGGAAGGCACACAGAGATTTTCCGGCTGTCCCGAGCTGGGAGCAATCAGGCTTTCTGGGTCCTAGAGCCGCCGCTTTTGCCGGCGCGCCTCTCTCAGGGGAGGGGGTGGAGCGCGTCTCAGGCTCCGCTAGCGCGGCGCGGCACACACGTGGGGACTGCAAAAGTCTGTTTCTGCTCCGGGAGGGTCCCAGCCCCTGCCACATGCCAAATGCCCCTAGGAGGTCTCCTCGCAGCTCAGCGACCAGGACCTGGTTTCTCTGCTGTACTCTCTCTGGCTCAGCTCCAGCCACGTCTGGCCTCCGTGGGGGACTTAATCCCCTGTCCCTAACAGTTCCAATTCCCACAATTTCACCCTATGATCTTTTCTCTTTTTGGGTGCTTTTTATCGGACTTCAAGTTAATGCTGGTCCCCAGTCTTAGGGGACTCTTGTATTGGGGTATTACTTCCCAATGCGTCTCCTCTGGTGGCTCCCTCCCCCTTTTGCTTATCTTCCGATACCAGTCCGGTGTTCCCGCTTGGCTTTACCTGCCCACTGGTGTCTTCTGCCCCCGTAGAGATCCTGACGAGTAGAATTTTGATCTCAGGCTGATTTCATGAGTGATCGGAGTTCCTTGGTAGGTATTCAGCTCACTTTAGGGGACAGGTTGAACCAGAGCATCCTCCTAGTTCCCCGCCATCTTGTCAGTACCAGCTCCTCTCCAGAATTTTCCTCTTTAAAACAAAATTAATACAAGTGATTTCCTGATATATTTACAGTCTGTTTAGTTGTTATTGGTGGGAAGAAGATGAAATTGGGGGACACTAGAAGCTTACATGTTTATATTAATTCAAATTTCAAGTTCTACCAGAACAAGAAGGTGGTTGTAATACTGAGAAGGCAGAATAAGGATACAGGGAGTTTGTTGGTGACATATCCTGATCTCCAGACAATATTTGGGAGGATGAGGACAAGAAATTGTGAGATATGTCATTTCAGGGCATTTTTAAGGCATTGTAAAAATAAGTGTGGCTGATGATCATCTGGGAGACTTTCTGCCTTTGAGAGAATGGGAGGGTCATTGTAAAAACCGATGGCATGGATGGAATTGTTCTTTGTAGGCTTTAACATCTAGATTTAGCTGGAGGACAACTCTAATTCTGCAGTTCCAGATAAAGAAGCCCCTGTGCTGGGAGATGTCCTGAAAGGACTCAAAGAACTCCTTGACTTGTGCCAGCCTGAGAGAAGGTGGTTTGCTGGAAACATGAGAGAGAGTAGAGATATTTTGTAGACTATAGAACTATGGACATAGGAAGCAGAAAGTGATATGAAAACCTCTGATCAAGGGAAATTGATTATGTCAAAGATAAAAAGTAGGTGGAAGAGCCTGTTTTCTTCCTTTGATTACTAATCTATTTATATTTTAATATATGAAAATTATAAAAATGAATAATAGTATGTATTTTCATTGTAGTCTGCTAGATTTTTTTCTGAGAAAGAAATATATGCATATCTGTGGGTATGCATAATTCTTACACTATTGATATTTTCCAAGATGATATACTATGTCATTTTTTTAAAGCATAAATTAACTTTGGAGGCATTACACAGTTTGAGACAGATATAAAATAGACAGGATTTTTGGTAATTATATAGTTTCATAATGAATAATAAATGATCACTTATTCACTATTTTATAAATACTTAATATTCCAGGTCCAGTCCTTCATCTATGTTTTTATCCTTCCATCACTATAGATTTTGCCAGTATGTCAGTTTTTTTCTTTCTGACCACAGGTAAACTGCTTTGCCAGCTTCAATCTTATTTTGTCTTTTTTTTTTTTTTTTAAGATTTTATTTATTTATTTGACAGACAGAGATCACAAGTAGGCAGAGAGGCAGGCAGAAAGAGAGAGAGGTGGAAGCAGGCTCCTTGCCGAGCAGAGAGCCTGATGTGGGGCTCGATCCCAGGACCCTGAGATCATGACCTGAACTGAAGGCAGAGGCTTTAACCCACTGAATCACCCAGGCACCCCTGTTGTCTTCTTTTTAGTAAGTTTTGTCCTACTATAAAATAGGTTTGGTCAATGGGAACCCACTCTGTGAGATCACAGCCCAGGTGATTTTTGTTCTCAAACAACACATCTAGCCCATCTGTTCTTGGCTCCATAGGTGACTTGGATAACATCTGTTTTACTTGTTTGTTGACATACATGAGCATTTGTGATGCAGTTGCAAATAGAAATCTGCACATTCTTCATTCAATTGATCCTTGAGGAACAGCCAACTTTCTTTCTTGGCTAACTTTAAATATATAAAGTTCTCTCCTATCTCCCTTCTTTCTCTGTATATCTCTCCCTCATATTGTCCTCCTTGTCTTTGATGAAACAACTGATGTGTTTGGTTGTTGGCATCATTTGCTATGCTTATTCTATTCAAATTCAGTTACATCCCCTTACTTTCATTTCTTTAACCGTCAAAGACTAGTTTCAGTTAAATCTTACTGATTTTAATTTTTAAGCATTAAGCAATTTAAAAATATTTTAAAAATTTAATATTATACACTTTTAATAATTTTCCTTTTTGTCTGAGAGAATCTGTGTACGTGTGTGTATGTATGGTGAAGCAGAATATTTCTTTTTTTTTTTAAAGATTTTATTTATTTATTTGACAGACAGAGATCACAAGTAGGCGGAGAGGCAGGCAGAGAGAGAGAGAGAGAGAGAGAGAGGAGGAAGCAGGCTCCCTGCTGTGCAGAGAGCCTGATGCGGGGCTCAATCCCAGGACCCTGGGATCAAGACCTGAGCCGAAGGCAGAGGCTTTAATCCACTGAGCCACCCAGGCACCTGATGCAGAATATTTCAATTCTACAAAATAAATCAAAACAATATCTATTATGTAGATTTTTTTTAAAGAGTGAAATGATGACATAGGGGAAAAAGAAAGGGCAATCCAGAATTCCTTTTTATTTCAGTCCTTCCTTACTTATCAGTAAGCCAAAGGTAGAGAGTGTTGGTATAACATACACATATCAAGAACTGAATATAGGCAACTGAGTTAGATTTCTACAATGTTTCCCCTGTTCATACAAAACACGTGCATGTGTAAGCTATAAAACACAAATTATATAATTTCAGGGATTTTAAAACTGCAATTAGCCAATATAAAGGTTATGGTAAATGTTTTTTTTTTTCATTTTCTTAATTTTGTTTCTACCAGATTTGTTTGACAGGCAGTATCTTTCAATCAATCAAATTTATATTAGATATTTATCAGAAAATATACAGAAACTACAGAGGTAGTTTTTTTAGCACCTTAACTGACTTCAAGAGACACTAATTAATTGATTTGACTGGAAATGCTTATATTTGACAAGATCTATGTTTTCAAAAAAAACATTTATTTTAAACATTTCATGGAAAAATCACATTTTGACTTTATGGCACTGACACATTGATAAATGCAGTTTATTCCATAACAAAATATTTTCCTCCCTCATGTAAACACATTTTACATTTGTATAATTATTCTTTAATATAATTTTTAAAAACCCTATTATTTCAAACAATGAACTGTCAGATTATGAGTAAAATCAGCCTATCAAGATATAAATGCTTAAAAAATATTAACAATTTCAATATAAAATTTTGTGCTAAGTATGTTTAAATAATTTGTTGTTTTTTGTACAGATTTTGTTTATTTGAGAGAGAGAAAGAGAGAGAGAGCACAAGCAGGGGGAAAAGCAGAAGAAGAGGGAGAAGCAGACTCCCTTCTGAGTGGATACCGAGCTGTAGGTCTTGACCCCAGGACCCTGGGATCATGACCTGAGGTGAAGGCAGATGCTTAACCAACTGAGCCACCAAGGCACTCCCACAAATTTAATAGTTTTATATTGTCTTAATGGCTTCATCAGAACCTGCAAGTCCACAAATAATATTTTAAACAATTTTAAATTCCCAAAGCAGTTAAAAAAACTACTTTGTAAACCTCAAATTGTAACATGCCATTTATTTAATGTAGGACATGAAAGTGTGCTTTGTTAATTAATTTAGTTTTTTGTTACTTATAATTTGATGTACTTATACATCAAATAGCATCACATAATTCATCCTTTCAACTTGTCAGCAATTTCAAATTAATGTTAATTACCTCATAAGGTCAATAAGTTTCTGTTTAGAAATTGTTAAGGAAAAGTGTGCACCACTACCTGGGCCACATACCATCCCAGATGGCTAAAACTTAACGATGTTGCTGGAATTGTCACTCCTAGGACATCATGTGCTATAGCCACTTGAATAAGCCACAGGATAAGCATATGACAAGTTTTCCAATTGTAATGGGATAAGCAGAATTTACCTGTGGTATTATATATTGATTATAGCTAACTAATTTCCATTAAAAACTTTAAAATTCTTATCAGCATTATATAATTAATTAGAAATATGCAGGGGTGCCTGGGTGGCTCAGTGGGTTAAAGCCTTTGCCTTTGGCTCAGGTATGATCTCAGGGTCCTGGGATTGAGCCCCGCATCGGGCTCTCTGCTCAGCAGGGTGCCTGCTTCCTCCTCTCTCTCTGCCTGCCTCTCTACCTACTTATGATCTGTCAAATAAATAAATAAAATCTTAAAAAAAAAATAGAAATATGCAATAAGATATTTTGGAGGAAAAAAGTGAAGGAGTTTGTCATATCACTTACAAAATTTAGTTATTTCAGTCATGTTTTGGTTGTTTATTATAAACTATTAAATCAGTTGTCTCATATTGTTTACATAGATTTTGATGTCATGTAGATAGAAGGATTTGCAGCCCTTTTTTCGGCTAAAAAGAATGTAGAATTGAGTTAAGGAGCCTGTTTAAATAATATTTTATTTATTTATTTATTTATTTTTAAGATTTTATTTATTTATTTGACAGACAGAGATCACAGGTAGGCAGAGAGGCAGCCAGAGAGAGAGGAGGAAGCAGGCTCCCTGCTGAGAGCCTGATGTGGGGCTTGATCCCAGGACCCTGGGATCATGACCTGAGCTGAAGGCAGAGGCTTTAACCCATTGAGCCACCCGGGTGCCCCTAAATAATATTTAAATCAGAGGTTTTCCTTGTTTCTTCAAGCCTTTTATAATATCAATAATGATGTGAAATAGTTTACTTGTGCTTCTTTATGTTTGTGTTGTTTTAACTGCCTCAAGAAAAAAAAATTGGCATACAAAAGTGGTCTAAATTATTTTGTAAAATAAGAGAACAGATGATAAAATGATGAAAAGCTTAAGAGAAAATTGGAAAGTGATTAATTTTTCAAAAAGCAAACTACTAGTGCCTTTTCTGACATAACAGGGAAACTCTGGGTTTATAAACTTGGTGGCACCAGGTTCTTGAAGCAAAGGTTGATTGGTTCTTAAAAATAAACACAAAATAAGCAGATTATGTACTAATAAATTATATAATAATTTCCTATTTGTTATCAAACATACAGAATAACCCAATGTATTTATTTTCACTTAATTTCTTAAACTCACTAATTGGAAATGAGATTGCTGTTATTATTTTTAAAAAAATGACCTCTAAATTTAACTTAGAGTATAAGAATGTGTCCACTTCCAGCAGTGGGAAGGAGTTAGAAATATTTGCCTACCTGTCAGAGCTCCAAAGATTATTGCTAAACAATATGACTTATAGGGTTAAAAAACAAAAAACAAAAAAAAAAAAAAGAAAAAAAAAGGTCTTCTTATATCTGAATTCAGAATTTTGTCTTTAGAAAGAAAGAAGGTAGGGATTAGCTAAATTTGTACTCTATTGCCTAAAAGGTGCTAAGAGGGGTTTTCTAATAGGAAGTTAGGTATAGTTTTCTGAATTCAGAAAAAAAAGTCTGTGTTAAAAATAACAGATCGCTGATTGGTACTACATTTTGGCAAAGAAATGGTTTATTAAGTGAATACTTTTATGATACCAGTATAATAAGAATAACTTGAAAGGGAAAGTCCAAATCTTTGCAGTATGATATAACATAATGTACAAGGATGGTAGTAATATTCATTTCTAATTTTATTCTCTCTTTTACACCAAATGGGAGAAAAAGAATTGGGTAAAAATAATTTCAAAGAACAGAAATGTGTGAAAAGTATTTCTTGAAAATTTAATTTCTTCACAGTACTAGTATAACTCTATAGAAAATAATATACATAGAAAATGATACTAGTATACCTCTATAGAAAATAACACATATAGAAAATAATTTGGGGGTGCCTGGGTGGCTCGGTGGGTTAAGGCCTCTGCCTTCAGCTCAGGTCATGATCCCAGGGTCCTGGGATCGAGCCCGCATCAGGCTCTCTGCTCCACGGGAAGCCTGCTTCCGCCTCTCTCTCTCCCTGCCTCTCTGCCTACTTGTGATCTCTGTCTGTCAAATAAATAAATAAAATCTTTAAAAAATAATAATTTCATCCTTCAGTTTCGCTAACCATTTAATTAATTTAACCTATGATGGGACAAACAGAACAATGATTTATAATTCACAATTTATAGAGATGATACTTAAACACAATCACAAGATTATAGCTCAGAATAATTTCATAGGAAAAAAATCACATTTTGACAAACAAATCTATGTCAGTGTCAGAGGGGCACCTACAACTCCATGAATTTGTCATTATTAGAAATTTAATTCCATCAATATAAATTAAATGTAACTCATGTTATCTATTGAGATCTTTAATTATTGTTTATAAATAGTATTTAAGTAACTTAGCCAAATAATTTTTAAAATAATATGCACAAAAATACCTTTAAAAATCAGAAAAACTTGATGAGTATACTAGTATAGAGAACCAAATTATACAAAATCAAATTGACCAAGAAATTCAAATAAAGTATAAAAATAATCTACAGGTATTTAGACCTGGTTTAACAGCATGGTGGGGGAAGGGCAAGAAAAAAATCTTGGATTTGTAGTGAAGATAAACTAGCAAAATGGTTAAAATATGTGTTAATATAAATTACCAGTGACTTCCAGATCAAGAGAAGGAACAACCTTACTATAGTTAAAAGTGACCTAAGCACATATGATACATTGTATCCTATTTTAAAGATCATACTTTATTTTTTTTTAAGATTTTATTTATTTATTTGTCAGAGAGAAAGAGAGTGAGTACAGGCAGGAAGAATGGCAGGCAGAGAGAGAGAGGGAGAAGCAGGCTTCCGCCGATCAAGGAGCCTGATGTGGGACTCGATCCCAGGACGCCGGGATCATGACCTGAGCCGAAGACAGCCGCTTAGCCTACTGAGCCACTCAGGCGTCCCTAAAGATCATACTTTAAATAAAAATCATGGATAAGTTAGAATGTGTATGTAAGATAAGCATAGTAGTATATGGGGGAAAAAGCATATTAAGTTGAATATTAAGGAATGAAGTTTTAATATGGAGAAGTGGATGTGTATAGAGAATGTATAAAACTCTATAGCTAAACTCCTGGACTACTAACCAGGTGACTGACTGATGTTGCAAATGTTCTGCAGTTTTCAGCTTCCATAGTTTTCTGTTAATCCCTCAAACTGTAATGCCTAATCACTTTCTTCACTTTTAATTTCCAATGATTAATTCCAATGATGCTTTAAAGGCAATCTCTGGAACTATCTCCTAGACATTCTTCCCTTCAGGAACATCTTCCTCTTTCTTAAATTCCAATAAAACTCAGCACATTAGAGATCACATTCTCTCATATATAACATCCTGGAAGTTTATTTCATCCCCACAGAAAAAATAAGAACCTGTCTTTTTCAACTTTATGACTCCCATGGTCTTTGTACATTCTAACAAATACTTAACAGAAACATTCTGTTAATTAAATATCAAGGTTATTCATATTCTTTATATAAAGTGACATAGTCACAGTACAAAGGAGAGAGGGCATGCATGATTTTTTCGAGAGAAAAAAATATGGGAAATGATTAAATTTCACATGTTTTAGAAATTTAATGATGGTTATTTAAAGAAAGTAGGCTGTTATTCATGAATACATAAGGAGAGGGAATTTAAATTAAGATTGGCAAAATGTATTTAGAAATAAAGGAAACACTTTCAGAAAGATACAGCTCAAACAATTGTACAAATTAGAGGTGAAATGTCCTTTTGCAATAATGAAGAATAAATCTTTGATAAATAAATTTCAGATTTTAATGCTTTTAATGAATTTAAATTTTCATGGATCAGTAATAAAAATGAAGTAGTATTAATATATATTTTTCATAGCATTACCATATTTATATAGGATGGGAGATTATGTATATTACATACATTTTTTGGATTCTTTCCAAAATACTTTTCATATTAATAGTAAATCAATTTGTTTTACTATTTACCACATTTTATTTTATTTTTAAAAGATTTTATTTATTTATTTATTTGTCAGAGCACAGCAGGGGAAACAGCAGGGAGAGGGAGAAGCAGGTTCCCTGTTGAGCAAGAAGCCTTATGTTAGACTTTATCCCAGACCCCTAGGGTCATGACCTGGGCCAAAGGCAGATTCTTAACTGACAGAGCCATCCAGGTGTCCCACATTTCATTTTAAATCATAAGTAACTGGTTGAAATCAACTTAGACAACATAAGTATACTATCTGAATTCCTTATAAGAAAGAATTACTAGTCATTCATGGGGATAAAAATGAAGCATAGGGAATATAGTCAATGGTATTATAATAGTATTGAATGATAATTGATGGTAACTATAGTTGTGGTGAGCAGAGAAGAACATCTAGATTCATCAAATCACTGTGTTGTACACCTGAAACTAACACTATATATATTCCCTGTACTTCAATAAAAAAGAAAATTACTAGTTATTGTCCTGATAACAGTCCTACACATTAAATGCTTAATTAGATTGATTTTTACTTTAGAAAAAGTTAGGGAATTGCTTTTAGAAATTACTGGACATATAGAGGTGCCTGGGTGGCATAGTGGGTTAAGCCATCAAGACTCCTGATTTGGGCTCAGGTTATAATCACAGGGTCAGAGATCTGGCCCCACATTGGGCTCCAAGCTCAGTGCAGAGTCTGCTTGGGATTCTCTCTGTCTCTTCCTCTGGCCTACAACCCTGCACAAACATTTGCATGCATGCACTCTCTCTCTCTCTTTCTCTCAAATAAATAAATCTTTTTAAAAAGAGAAATTATTGGACATATAGAGATGACTAATTTTTGAGAATTGAAAATTTTTAGTTTTGGTGAACATAGTGAGACTAGAAGTTTGAGGAGATTTAATGATGAGAAAAGAATTTGATAAATCACAGTAGCCTTTACATAGAATCCTAAGGCATTCCATATCGGAATATGTTCTGTTCCTGGAAACTTCAGAGAAATTTATTGTTTTTTAATTCTCAACTCAGACTTTTTTTGTCATTACAGATTTTTTTTAATCCTGAAAAATTATTAAAGTGGTAAAGATACAGAAGCTTCAACTAATCAATATTAAAAAATTTGTCTAAGTTCTTATCCTATAAAGTAGTCACATTGTATGGTTAAATGTTACTTTAAATATTAAGTATGTTTTTTGAATTTCCATTTTAATAGAAAATTTTAATCTTCTGAAGACTAACTTATTTTGGGAAATACCAATAGGTCTTTTAGTGCCAGGTAGGAATATAGTGTATGATCACTGAAACATAGTATTTGATGTCCAATTGAGCCTTGCTGTAAAGTGAGAGTTTAAGCTTAATTCTTAAATGGTTTCTGTAAACTGAAAGGACCCAATCAAAAAAGGATTTCTAAAGTCATTTTTAGCAATAATAGCATGTAGATTTATGCTGTAATGTGATTCTTTTGGTATCAGAAATAAAGTAGTGTTATAGTAGTGAGCAATGATCTACAAAGGGGAACCAGGGAAAGACAACTCTGTTTTGGATGTTGTGTCTCACTAAAATCCATTTTTGCACTTCCATGACATCAGCAAGAGATATTCTTTAATGCTAATTCAGAAGGACGGGTGCAGCACATTAATACTTGGTCACAGCAAATGGATGGTAAAAATCTTGTGGTCTTTATAAAAAATATATATAAATACTAAATCTTTAGCACTCTGAGGACATTTGGCACAGCAGAATCATTTGTTTATGATGCATCTTTTCTTTCTGGCATTAATTTCAGTGGTATTCAGTAAGGGGAAAAAATGCTTGGCATAAACAGCAAACTGTAGTCTTTCAAAGAGGTTCTTGCATGACACTATTCTTAAGAGATTTGCTTCAGTTAAAAGCATTCTTCTGTCCTGTGGATATTTGTGTACATGTCCGGTTGAGTGGAAAAAAATGCTGGAGAAAAATGAGATCACAAATGTATGTTTTGGCTGCCATCAAGTCAATACAGTAATAGGTTGGTGAAAACATCAAAACACAATTTAAGCTGCCTTCAGTGTCTGAGTGCAGAATTCACTGGGCAGTCAGCCAGAAAAGGTCATTTTTTTCCCCCCATCTCATCAGTAATCATGAAGGAAATAAATATGAGGATCATGGTTTCTTGTAAAAACATTTAAGTGATTGCTCTACAGAAAACAGTTTCTGAATACTCTGGAGTATATGTGCTTATTTGATTTAGGATAGTAAGTGGAAATGTAACAATGAGGTATCAAAAACAGGGTGAATTTGTGCTTGCATATGTTTAACACAGAAAAACTGACTACCATTCAAGATATTAGTTATGGAAATTGACACCTATTTAACATGTCAATGCTTGAAAAATCCTTTGATATATTTTTGAAGACATTAAGGAAAATGCAAATATATCTGACAAAGCTTGTAATCAATAATCTCATGCTAATTATAACTTGAATCTGAATAAAGGATTTGTATGATCAAATCAATATTACTTCGCACAGTCAAAACAGTAATGCTTTTTTATTTTTGTTTTCAGTGTTCCAAGACCCCACCCCTCGCCCCTCCAGAACCCTCAGTTTGTTTCTCAGTGTACAGTCTCTCATGGTTTGTATCCCCCACGATTTCCCCCAACTCACTTCTAAAACAGTAATGCTTTAATAATTTTGAAATATAAGTCACAAGGAAAAATATATGGTACAGGAAAGTTTGAAATCCTCATCCGTCACTCTGTTGAAAATCGGTTTTATAGTAAACATTTTAATTATATGTCTTACTGGAAAAAACAAATTCTAATATATAAAACAATTTTAAAACTTACTGCTCATTTTTATACATTATGTACTGTGCTAATTGGTAACCATTAAACTAGAAACTAGAAACAATGTTTCTCTCTGAGCAGTAATGTAAAAACACACAGTGGTTTTACTATGGGACCATGCTTACGTTCAACATGCATTTTACACAGACAGGGTGAATAGCTTGCATGTTAGAATAACTCAGTTTTTTATTATGAGTAGGAGGGATAAAAACATAAATATAGTGCAATGTAATAATTGTTAGGAAAAGCTGTGGAAAAACAAAGACAAAGCACCAATTCTGTCATATTTGACAATATTTTTATAATTGGCAATTGTTGAATATTTTTACTAAATTACATTGTGCTTAATCAGGGTACTTCATACTATTTATATTATGTGGGGATGGCAATAGAATATTTTACTTAAATATATAATAACATATAGAGAATATATAGTATATAAAACATCAAAATAAATTGCATGTAGTATTTTGTAATATTTTATTTTGGTTATATCTATCTACACACACCCTGGTGACCAAATAAATTATACTTTTTAGGATTGTTGCCTTAAAACTTTGAAAAACATGATTTTACTTATCTAGCAACTTATAAAATAGAAAAAAAATCTATAAAAAAAGACAACTGCTACAAACTTAATGTCTATTTCCAGAGATACTTACAGGGACTATTTTGGCCTTTATGCATTCACAATAAAATTGTGCTGTTAGACATCTAGACTTATATACTGTCAGTCCAGTTTTTTTTTAGCTCTGTTTATTTTTTTATTGAAGTACATAAGCAATATCACATTGATTTCAGGAATATAATATAGCGATTTAATGCTTACATACATTAAGATCACCATGATAAATCTCGTTACTCTCTTCTACCATACAAAGTTATTACAAGATTATTGACTATAGTCCCTATGCTGTACTCTCCTCTGGCAACTAATAGTTCTCTTTATGAGTCTGTTGTTTTTTTTCCATGTTTTTTTTTAGATTCAACATATAAGTGAAAACATATGATATTTTTCTATCTCTGACATATTTCACTTAGCACATTACCCTTTAAGTCCAAATATATTGTCACAAATGACAAGATTTCATTCTTTATGATGGCTGAGTCATGTTCCAGTGTGCATGAGTGTGTGTATGTCCAGATCTTTATCCATTCTTCTATCAATGGACATTTATGTTGTTTCCATATTGTTGCTATTGTAAATAATGCTGCCCAGAACATAGGGGTGCATATCTTTTCGAATTAGTGTTTTCATTTTCTTGAGCAGAAGTGGAATTTCTAGACCATATGGTATCTATATTTTAATTTTTTAAGGAATCTCTATACTATAGTGCTTCACCAGTTGACATTCCCCCCTAGCAGAGCATGAGCATTCCTTTTTCTCCAAATCATCATCTATACTTATTTCTTGCCCTTTTGTTACTAACCATTCTGAGAGATGTGAAGTATATATCTCATTATGGTTTGGATTTGCATTTTTCTGATGATTAGTGATATTCAGCATATTTTCATGTCTTCTTGGCTTTCTGTATGTCTTCTTTGGAAAAATGTCTATTCAGGTCCTCTTCTGATTTTGTGATCAGATGGTTGGCTTGTTTGGTTTTTGGTATTGAGTTGTATGAATTCTTTATATATTTTAATATTAACCTTTATCAGATATAGCATTTGCAAATGTCTTTTCCTATTTAGTAGGTTGCCTTTTTGTTTTACGGATGGTTTTCTTCCCAGTGCAAAAGATATTTAGTTTGGTATAGTCCTAATTGTTTATTTTTGCTTTTGTTGCCCTTGCCTGGGAACACAGATTCCATGTATATATATTGCTAAGACCAACAACCAAAAATTTACTGCCTATGTTTTCTTTTAGTTTTATAGTTTCAGGTGTCTTGAATCCATTTTTTAAAAAATATCTTATTTATTTATTTGACAAAGAGAGATCACAAGTAGGCAGGGAGGCAGGCAGAGAGAAAAGGGGAAGCAGGCTCCCTGCTGAGCAGAGAGCCTGATGTGGGGCTCTATCCCAGGACCCTGAGATCATGAGCTGAGCTGAAGGCAGAGGCTTTAACCCATTGAGCCACCCAGATGCTCCTCCTGAATTCATTTTAAGGTTATTTTTGTATATGGTATTAGAAAGTGGTCTAGTTTTATTCCTTTGCATGTAGCTGTCCAATTTTCCCAATACCATTTGTTATAGAGACTGTTTTCTTCTCCATTGTATATCTTGTCTCCTTTTATGTAGATTAATTGAGCATATAAACATGGATTTATTTCTGTGCTATTTTGTTCCACTGATCTATGTGTCTGTTTCTGTGCCAGTATCATATTGTTTTGATTGCTATAGCTTTGTAGTATAGTTTGAAATCTGAAAGCATGATATATCTAGCTTTGTTCTTCTTTCTCAAGATTGCTTAGGCTATTTGAGATTTTTTTGTGGTTCCATACAAATTTTAGAATTATTTGTTTTATTTCTGTGAAAAATGCTAGTGGTGTTTTCATAAGTATTACATTGAATTTGTAGATTTTTTTGGGATAGTGTAAACATGTAAACATTAATTCTTCTTATCCATGAGCATGGTATATCTTTTCATTTATCTTGTTACCTCTAAATTCTTTCATCAATATCTTATGGTATTTAGAGTATAGGTCATCTACCTTCTTGACTGCATATGTTGACTAAATGTATTTCTAGGTATTTTATTCTTACTGATGCAATTATAAATAAGATTGTTTTCTTAATTTCTCTTTTTGATGGTTCATTATTATGTATAGAAATACAACATATTTTCTATGTTAATTTTGTATCCTGAAAATTTACTGAATTTATTAGCTCTAATTGTGTTTTTGGTAGAATCTTTAGGATTTTGTATATAAAGTATGTCATCTGGAAACAGTGACAGTTTTGCTTCTTACCAGTTTGGTTCTTTTATTTTTGATTCTTATCTGATTGCTGTGGCTGGAATTTCCAGTACTGTGTTTGGATAAAAGTGGTAGGAGTGGACATTTTTGTCTTGTTCTTGATCTTAGAGGAAAAAATGTCAGTTTTTCACCATTAAATATGATGCCAGTTGTGGGTTTGTCATATATGGCCTTTATTATGTTGAGGTATATTGCCTCTACATCTACTTTGTTGGGAGTTTCTAATAAATTGATAGTGAATTTTGTTATATAGTTTTTGTATGTAAATACAAATAATCATAAGATATTTAGCCTTTACTTTGTTAATGTGGCTAAATATGATGATCATAAGATATTTAGCCTTTACTTTATTAATGTGGTATATCATGTTGATTGACATGCATTCTGGACTATATCTTACCTGACTGTTGCTGTATGATCCTTTCAATGTATTGATGAATTTGTTTGATATTTCATTGAAGAATTTTGCATCTATGTTCATCAGTAATATTAGCTGTAATTTTCTTTCTTTCTTTCTTTCTTTCTTTCTTTCTTTCTTTCTTTCTTTCTTTCTTTCTTTTTTTTTTTTTGTCTTTGCCTGGCTTTGTTAAGATATTACTGGCCACATAGAATGAATTTGGAAGTGTTACTTCTTCTTCCATTTTTGGTGAATTTGACCTGTGAAGCCATCTGGTCTAGGGCTTTTCTTTGTTAGATTTCTGATTATTGAATCAATTTTACCACTAATTGTCCATTAAGATTTTCTGTTTCTTCCTGATTCGGTCTTAGAAGATTGTATATTCCTGGGAATGTACCCATTTCTTCCAGGTTGTTTAATTCGTTGGTGTATAATTGTACCTAGTGGTTTCATGATCTTTTTTGTTGTTGTTGTTTTGTTTTGTTTCTGTGATATTAGTTGTCACATCTTTCATGTCTGAGATTAATTATTTGAATGTCCACTTTTTTTCATGATGAGTCTGGCTAAAGTTCTTCCTTTTTTATTTATTTTTTAAAGATTTTATTTATTTATTTGACAGAGAGAGAGATCACAAGTAGGCAGAGCAGCAGGCAGAGAGAGAGGGAAAGTAGGCTCCCTGCTGAGCAGAGAGCCAGGTACAGGGCTCGATCCCAGGACCCTGAGATCATGAGCTGAGCCAAAGGCAGAGGCTTAAACCACAAGCCACCCAGGTGCCCCAAAGTTCTTCCTTTTTAAATCTTTTCAAAGGAATTGCTTTGTTTCATCATTTTTTTAATTGTTTTTTTTAGTGCCTATTTCATTTATGTCTATTTGGATTTTTATTATTTTTCTTCTATTAACTTTGGGTTTTATCTTTTTCTAGTTCCTTTAGAAGTAAAACTAAAGGAAATGGTTTCAGATTTTCTTTTTTCTTAAAGTAGGTGTATATTACTATAAACTTTCCCCTTAAAACTACTTTTTTGTGTCCCATAGATTTTGGAACATTGTGTTTCCATTTTATTTTCTCTCAAGATATTTTTTTATTTCCTCTGTGATACCTTTATTGAGTCACTGGTTGTTTAATACCATGTTGTTCAGCCTCCACATGTTCATAGTTTTTCTCTTCTCTTGTTATTTGATGGTTTTCTTCGGTGTTATATTACAATTTCCTTCTCTTTATTTTTTGTGCATTTATTATAGGTTTTTGGTTTGTGGTTACCATGAGATTCATATATAACATCCTATGTTAAAGATGTTTATATTAAGTTGATGGAAGCTTAAGTTCAAACACATGTTGGAAGCATTACATATTTTCTTCCCTTCCCCTCAACATTTTATGCAATTGATGTCATATTTTATATATTATTATTTTGTGTATTTCTTAACTAATTAATGTAGGTATTATTGGTTATACTATTGTGTTTTAACCTCCATACTATCTTTACAAGTGATTGATCCACAATTTTCAGTGTCTGTTTGCTTTTACAGTGTGATCTTTTTCTTTCACAATTTTCTTTCTTCTAGTTTTTATTTCTTTTACAATTAAAGAAATCCTTTTAACATTTCTTTTAAGGTTAGTTTAGTGGTGATGAATTCCTGTAAACTTTGTCTGGGAAACTCTTTATCTCTCCTTCAATTTTGAATAATATTTTTCTGTACATAAAATTCTTGGTTTAGATCTTTTCCTTTCACCATTTTAAATAAATCATGCTGTTTTCTTCTGGTCTGATAAGTTTCTGCTGAAAAAGCAGCTGATAGTCTTCTGGACTTTCTCTTATATGTAATTAATTTCTTTTCTCTTACTGCTTTTAAGATTCTCTCTTTACCTTTAATATTTGACATTTTAATTATTGTGTACCTTTAGGTTCATCTGGTTTGGGCTATCTATGCACCTGGATCTAAATGTCCTAGGTTATCGGGTGCCTGGGTGGCTCAGTGGGTTAAGCCTCTGCCTTCGGCTCAGGTCATGATCTCAGGGTCCTGGGATTGAGTCCTGCATTGGGCTCTCACTCAGTGGGGAGCCTGCTTCCTCCTCTCTCTCTCTCTGCCTGCCTCTCTGCCTACTTGTGATCTCTCTCTGTCAAATAAATAAATAAAATCTTAAAAAAAAATTAAATGTCCTAGGTTATTGAAGTTTTCAGTTATTATTTTTTCAAATAGGTTTTCTGCCTTGTTTTCTCTTCTTGGACCCATACGATGTTAATGTTATTATTCTGATGTTGTCCCAGAAGTCCCTTAAACTATTCTGATTTTTTACTGTTGTAGTTGTTGCTGTTGTTCAGCCTGGATGATCTTTGCTACCCTGTCTTCCAGATCACTGATTGATTCTTTTGTGTCATTTAATATGATGTTGATTCCCTCTACTGTATTTTCATTTCAGTTACTGAATACTTCAGTTCTGGTTGGTTCTTTTTTTATATTTCCTATCTCATTGTTGAAATTCTCCCTGTGTTTAGACATTTTTCTAAGTTCAGTGAGCATCTTTATGACCATTACTCTTAAATCTTCATTAGGTAGATTGCTTATCTCCATTTTGTTGAGTTCTTTTTTTTTTTTTTTTTTTTTTTTTTTTTTTTTTTTTTTAAGTTTTTATCTTGTTCTTTCATTTGGAGCAAATTCCTCCCTCCCCTTATTTTGTCTGATTCTCTGTGTTTGTTTCTATGTATTAGGCAGATCAGCTACATCTCCTGGTTTTGAAGGAGTTGTTTTATGTAGAAGTCTTCCTCTGGGGCCCTGTAGCACAAATCTCTCTTCATCAGTAGAATCAGACACTCTGGGGGTCCCTGAGTGGCTCAGTTGGTTGAATGCCCAACTTGATTTTGGCTCAGGTCATATCATTGTGAGATTGAGCCCCATGTTGGGCTCTATGCTCAGCAGGAAGTTTGCTTGAGATTCTTTCTCTCTTCCCCTCTCCCTACTCATGCTCTTTCTCATTCTGTGAGTCTCTCGCTCTCAAATAAATAAATCTTAAAAAAAAAAAAAAAAAAGGAATCAGGCACTCTGAAGTATCCTCTGTGTGGGGTCATTCACCCTCCTGTTGTGGCTAGACTGTGACTACGATGGGTGTACTAGCCCCAAGTGAGGCTGGCTGAGGGGCCCAGCTTCAGCTACTGTCAGGTCACTAGTAGGTGGGCCTAAATCGCCCACAGCCAGGGTGGGAGCTGCTTTGGAGGGACACTAACTATCTAAGGCAGTCTGCCTGACATAGTAGGGCAGGAGCCACTTTGCCAGGGGTACCAGTCATGGCCAAGGGCATCTTCCATTGTGGCAGGGCAAGAGCTGCTTGGGGGTGGGGGAAGAAATTCTGCCCTGGTCAATTCTGCTCATTGGGTGTGAAGAGGCAGGAGATACTTTGGAAGGACCCTGTCTGGAGTGGGTGGGTTGTGTGAGATGGATCCATGGGGAAAAAAGGACAGGCTAAGTTTTGCTGGGGAAATAAATGGAGAGTGTTAGAACTAGTTCCTGCCAGCATGAGGCCAGCGAGGCTGAAGCATGGCAAGAAAAATTCTGCCTGCTACTACATACATTCTCTGAGAAAGTTTCTTCAGATCCCTACCCTTCTAGTACACAACCTAAAAGTAGTCAATAAATCTCTTTTATGTAAGGCCCAGGCATTTTTCAGACTGCTGCCTCTGTGTTGGGTCTTCAGAACAAGTGATTTTGTGTGCAGGTCCTTTAAGAGCAGTCTCAGGTTTTGAATGGGCGGGGGGTGGGAGGTTGGGGGAGCCAGGTGGAGGGCACGCATTGCATGGAGCACTGGGTGTGGTGTAAAACTATGAATTCTGTTACGCTGAAAAGAAATGAAATAAAAAAAAAAAGAGCAGAGTCTCAGTTTCCTATAGCACCCCCAATCTCCCAAAGTTAGGCCCTGATGCATTTCAAGGCCCCCAGAGTAGAGCCCTGATTTTCAAAGCCAGATATATGTGCATCCATTTTTCTGGTACAGATCTGGTACAGATCAAGGACAGGGGATGGCAGGGGGTGCCCAATGTGTGGTATGAACTCTTGCTCCCCAGGTTGAACTTCTACAGGTGCAATATGCCTCCTGCTCATCAGTCACTATGCTAGGGGTATGGGTCCTCCCCAGACTGCATCTCTGTCCCTCTTATTTTTCTTGATGTGGTTTTTATTTAGTTGTGGAGGAGTTTTCTAATAGTTTTCAGCTTATTCTTAGACTTGCTCTATATGTAGTTGCAACCTCAGTGTAGCCCTGGAAAGAGGTGAACTTTGGATCCTCCTACTCTGCTGTCTTGGGATCTGCTGATCCCAAGAACCACCTTCAGCTCAGTTTTAAAGTGATATTTACCCCTAATAGTTCCTTATTATTCTCTTAATTTATAACAAAAATATTATTTAAGAAAGAAAACCATAGCACCTAAAGTATATAGGATGATGAGGATGATAATGAGGACAATGATGATACTGTTTTGATTTGATGGTAAAGGCATATATTAAGAATTGTTTGCCTACTTAGCAGGAGAGCGGAGATTAATACATAAGTCAGGACTAATAAAAGAAACCAGAAATAAAAATGGCAATAAGAAGCATATTGAGGGGCGCCTGGGTGGCTCAGTGGGTTAAAGCCTCTGCCTTCAGCTCAGGTCATGATCCCGGTGTCCTGGAATTAAGCCCTGCATTGAGCTCTCTGTGCTGAGCGGGGAGCCTGCTTCCTCCTCTCTCTCTGCCTGCCTCTCTGCCTACTTGTGATCTTTGTCTGTCAAATAAATAGATAAAATCTTTAAAAAAAAGAAGCATATTGAAGAAGTAAATAATTTATATATATACAGTTATTCCATATCAGATGTAAGAAGCATGGACTAACATGGACTTTCAGTTTAATCATAGATGTAATTATTTTGGCATGCTAATAAAATTTTTATAGATGTAAGAGACATAGCATTTTGGTTTGCATATTATTAAAGGTGTACAGATTACTGACAGGAAGATTACTTTAGGGCACTCAGAATTGATGCTATGTTTCAAATTTTTTTGCACTGAATTATAAAAGACAACATATATGCTAAAGAACTTTTGAAAGAATAGGTATGGTATAGGAAAAAAAATACTGAAACCTTGTATAACTAATACTCAGGTTAAGATATAAAACATTAGTATTTCTGAAGCCTCCTCTCTTGCCAAGCTTTTTCTTTACTCCCTGATGTGGTTAACAAAGCTTAAATTTACATGATATGGCAAAATGCAAAGCCAGTTTCAGCACTCATCTTACCTTTCCTGGTTTCTAGATACACTCAGTTTTTGGAATATTCATTTTCTACTTTTTTGCCACCTTATCTTTACATTTATGAGACTACCTTTTTGAAATATGTTATTTCACTATCATAATTGTTTACATTAGAAAGTCTGTTCAGTGTGCCATAATTCTTGTTGATATATCAATTAGTCATATGTTTTTATATCTGAAATATAATAATAAGTATCAAGTTCATTTTGATCCAAGAAGGTCCTATTGTATGCATGCAAGTGAATTTGTAGATAATTATAGTAGACAGCAGGAAGATGGATAAATCATTTGTTGCTTTTAGAAAGGAGAAAATAAGCATTTACTCCTCCAGAAGTGCTATTTTAAATATTATCCTGGAGATAATTGGCCAGAGCATTGAACCTAGAGCATTGTTCCATGCCTACCAAATGTGGCAACAAAACAATTCCAAAGCAGGAAAAATTTGTATTTTTACTAAAATGGTCAGATTACCAGTGCTGATAACTGTTAAGAGAACTGAAAGAAAAAAAAATAACAATATTATGATTTAAAGAGATATGAAATTGTGGTGCCTTCATTTCAAGAAATGTTTTCTCTACCTAAGCAATTTTTGAGAACTTAATACAAAAACAAAGAAAATAGATAGGGACCTGGAGTAAAAAATAATGGCATCAGGACAGATGTTTCAGGCTCAGTTAAAATGGTTATTGTGGCAATAACTCAGCAGTAGTGAGACAAAGACAGAAGATAAGCAACTGCGTTATAGATATAAGAAATGACAGTGTTCCCTAAACCAGCATCATAGATGAATCAGAATGCATCTAACAAATAATCAGTAGAATATTTTAACATACATGTATGTACATATCACCCTGATAATCACTCTTAAGGAATATCAAAAAGAATCAAAAAGAATGTTAGAATTTGACCTATTTATCATTTCACCTAAAATGCACCTATAATAATAAAATTTAAATGATAAAAAACAATTCTGTATATCTTTTCATATCATTGTTCTATTAAAATGTAAATCATTCTAGGAACTATTTGAACGGTTAGGTCTTTCTTGTTTAATCCTTTCTTGCCCTTTGGAAAACAGAACTCAAAATCTTTTTTTCTTCTAAAGCATACTTGATTTAGCTGTATCTGACATATTGATTATTTGCATTTCATTCCTGTCTGTGCATAGGCTTGAAATAATCCTTGAAGTATTCAGGAGGAAGCTGGAGGCTTCCACCTACATCACTCCTTGCTCTAGAACTTTTTGGTTTTTAGCTGTAAATTGGTAATTCTATGTTAATTTTCATTTAGAGACCTTCTTAGCTTCAATAATCTGAAACATAAAAAAAAAAAAGAAACCACATTTCTGTGAATACAAGATTGACACAGAGATTGTTTTTGTTCTAATTTAAGGTTGACTATGGATTTGAACAGTTAATTGTTCAGTTATTCCTAACAATTATTATAATAATCAAATAAGGATTTCTATTTAAAACTATTTATACATGTAAAATTTCTTATTTAAGTGATTTTAGAAATACTTCCATCAGTGTCTATATTTGACATTTTCAATATAAGATTCATTTATTAAGAGATTAATTAGCCCTGTTTTCCAGTCTATGCTCAATTAAAAAAATGTACATTTTAAATAATGTCTATTTTTAGAAAGTGAAAAATATAGATTTTTCAAATATAGCTGTCTTTTTTTCTGAGGCTTTTTCTTATATAAAACACTCTGAAGATGGTTAACAAGTATGATTCATTGCTGACAAAAAAAACAACAACAAGAAATGTGGAAGATTTTCTAAGTATCTTGGCTTAAAAAAAAAAAGTAGTATTTTTGCTTTCACTTCATTTTTCCATAGTTGACATTTTTGGTGGTGGGAATTTAATGGTGTTTTATTATTCATTGTTAACCTGACATGGCCTTTGTTTGCTGTAATATGTTATTGGTAAGAATAAATACACCTATAAGATTTGTAGCTGTTAAGATACAAGAATAAAAATTATGATTTTTAATTATTTTAAAGTTTAAAAATCACTGAAAATCTCTGTAATAGCAATATATTTGTTTAAAAAAGCTGCATTAAGGCACAAGGAATTATAAATACATAACTTCAGCTTTATTCCCAAATGTTACACTCATTTCTTTCTTGTTAGTAGAAATTTCCCTGCTATAAAATTTAAGGATACTTTTAATTCTTTTTTTTTAAATTTTTAAATATTTTATTTTATTTTTTTTTTAGTGTTCCAAGATTTATTGTTTATGCACCACACCCATTGCTCCATTCAATATGTATCCTCCTTAATACCTACCACCAGACCCTCCCAACTCCCTCTCCCCTCCCCTCTAAAACCCTCATATAATTTCTCAGTGTTCACAGTCTCTCAAGGTTTGCTTCCCCCTCTGATTTCCCCCAACTCACTTTTCCTTTCCTCCTACTAATGTCCTCTGTGTTATTCCTTATGCTCCACAGTAAGTGAAACCATATGATAATTGACTCTCTCTGCTTGACTTATTTCACTCAGCATAATCTCCTCCAGTCCCATCCATGTTGATACAAAAGTTGGGTGTCCATCCTTTCTGATGGTTGCATAATACTCCATAGTATATATGGACCATATCTTCTTTATCCATTCATCCATTGGAGGGCATCTTGGCTCTTTCCACAGTTTGGTGACTGTTGCCATTGCTGCTATGAACATTGGGGTATAGATGGCTCCTCTGTGCACTACATCTGTATCTTTGGGGTAAATACCCAGTAGTGTAATTGCAAGGTCATAGGGTAGTTCTATTTTTAATTTTTTAAGGAATCTCCACACTGTTATCCAAAGTGGCTGCACTAACTTGCATTCCCACCAACAGTGTAAGAGGGTTCCCCTTACTCCACATCCTCTCCAACACTTGTTTCCTGTCTTGTCAATTTTGGCCATTCTAACTGGTGTAAGGTGGTATCTCAATGTGGTTTTGATTTGAATCTCCCTGATTGCTAATGATAATGAACATTTTTTCATGTGCCTGTTAGCCATTTTATGTCTTCTTTGGAAAAGTGTCTGTTCATGTCTTCTGCCCATTTTTTTGACATGCTTATCTGTTTTGTGTGTGTTGAGTTTGAAGAGTTCTTTATAGATCTGGGATATCAGCCCTTTGTAGTGTCATTTGCGAATATCTCCTCCCATTGCGTGGGTTGCCTCTTTGTTTTGTTGACTGTTTCCTTTGCTGTGCGGAAGACTTTGACCTTGATGAAGTTCCAAAAGTTCATTTTTGCTTTTGTTTCCTTTGCCTTTGGAGATGTCTCTTGAAAGAAGTTGCTGTGGTTGATGTCAAAGAGGTTACTGCCTATGTTCTCCTCTAGGATTTTGATAGATTTCTGACTCACATTCAGGTCTTTCATCCATTTTGAGTTTACCTCTGTATATGGTGTGAGAGAATGGTCGAGTTTCATTCTATACACAGCTGCCCAGTGTTCCCAGCACCATTTATTGAAGAGACTGTCTTTTTTCCATTGGATATTTTTTCCTGCTTGGTCGAAGATTATTTGACCATAGAGTTGAGGGTCCATATCTGGACTCTATATTCTGCTCCATTGGTCTATGTGTCTTTTTTGTGCCGGTACTATGCTGTCTTGGTGATCACAGCTTTGTAGTAAAGCTTGAAATCAGGCAACATGATGCCTCAGCTTTGTTTTTTCTTTTTCAACATGTCCTTAGCAATTTGGTGTCTTTTCTGGTTCCAAACAAATTTTAGGATTGTTTGTTCGAGCACTTTGAAAAATGCTCATGGAATTTTGATCAGGTTGTCATTGAAAATACAAATTGTTCTAGGCAGTATAGACATTTTACCAATGTTTATTCTTCTGATCCATGATCATGGAATGGAATGCTTTTCCATTTTTTGTGTCTTCTTCAATTTCTTTCATGAGTGTTCTATAGTTCTTCAAGTACAGATCCTTTATCTCTTTGCTTAGGTTTATTCCCAGGTATCTTATGGTTCTCGGTGCTATAGTAAATGGAATCAATTCTCTAAGATCCCTTTCTATATTTTCATTCTTATTGTCTAAGAAAGCAACTGATTTCTGTACATTGATTTTGTATCCTGCCACATTACCAAATTGCTGTATGAGTTCTAGTAGATTGGGCATGGAGTCTTTTGGGTTTTCCATATAAAGTATCATGTCATCTGTGAAGAGAAACAGTTTGAGTTCTTCTTTGCCAATTTGAATACCTTAATTTTTTTTTTTTTTGTTTTTGTTTTCTGATTGCTATTCCTGGGACTTCTAGTACTATATTGAACAACAGTGACGAGAATGGGCGTCCTTACTGTATTCCTGATTCAATGGGAAGGCTGCCATGTTTTCTCCATTGAGAATGATATTCTCTGTGGGTTTTTCATAGATAGATTTCATGAAGTTGAGAAATGTTCCTTCTATCCCTATACTTTGAAGAGTTTTAATCAGGAACAGTTGCTGTATTTTGTCAAATACTTTTTCTGCATCATTTGAGAGGACCTTGTGGTTCTTCTCTCTTCTCTTATTAATTTGTTCTATCACATTGATTGCGAATGTTGAACCACCTTGCATTCCAGTGATAAAACCTACCTTGTCATGATGGATAATCTTTTTTAGTTACTGTTGGATCCTATTAGCTAGGATCTTGTTTCGAATCTTGGCATCCATATTCATCAGGGATATTCGTCTGAAATTCTCCTTTTTGATGGGGTCTTTGCCTGGTTCGGGGATCAGGGTAATGCTGGCTTCATAGAAAGTGTCTGGAAGTTTTCCTTATGTTTCTGTTACTTGAAACAGCTTCATGAGAATAGGTATTATTTCTTCTTTGAATGTTTGGTATCCATCAGGTCCTGGGCTCTTGTTTTTTGGGAGGTTTTTGATCACTTCTTCAATCTGGTTACTAGATATTGGTCTATTCGGGTTGTCAGTTTCTTCCTGTTTCAGTTTTGGAAGTTTATAGTTTCCAGGAATGCATCCATTTTTTTTCTAGGTTGTTTAACTTATTGATATGTAACTGTTGATAATAATTTCTGATGATTGTTTCTATTTCCTTGGCATTTGTCATGATCTCTCCCCTTTCATTCATAATTTTATTGAGTCCTCTCTCTTTTCATTTGGATAAGTTTGGTCAGTGGTTTATCGATCTTATTAATTCTCTCAAAGAACCAGCTTCTAGTTTCATTGATGTGCTCTAGTATCTCTAGTTTCTAATTCATTGATCTCTGCTCCAATCTTAATTATTTCCCTTCTTGTTTATGAGGTTGGCTTAATTTCTTGTTTGTTTTTTTTTTTTTTTTTTTTTTTTTTTTTTTTTTTTTTTTTTTTTTTTTTTTTTTTTTTTTTTTTTTTTTTTTTTTTTTTTTTTTTTTTTTTTTTTTTTTTTTTTTTTTTTTTTTTTTTTTTTTTTTTTTTTTTTTTTTTTTTTTTCCAGTTCTTTAAGGTGTAAAGAGAGCTGGTGTATTTAGGATTTTTCAACTTGTTTTGAGTGAGGCTTAGATGACTATGTATTTCCCCCTTAGGATTGCCTTTGCTGTATCCCATAGGTTTTGGACTGATGTGTCTTCATTCTCATTGGTTTCCATGAATTTTTTTAGTTCTTCTTTGATTTCCTGGTTTATCCAAACATTCTTGAGCAGAATGTCCTTAGCTTCCAAGTGTTTGAATTCCTTCTAAACTTTTTTATTGTGGTTGAGTTTCAGTTTCAAAGCATTGTGTTCTGAGAATATTCAGGGAATAATCTCAGTTTTTTGGTATTGGTTAAGCCCTGATTTGTGACCCAGTATATGGTCTATTCTGGAGAAAGTTCCATGTGAGCTTGAGAAGAATGAGTATTCTGTTGTTCTAAAGTGGAATGTTCTCTGTGTGTGTGTGTGTGTGTGTGTGTGTGTATTTCATCTGGTCCAATGTGTCATTCATACCTCTTGTTTTTTTATTGATTTTCTGCTTGTATGATCTATTACTGAGAGTAGTGTGTTCAGATCCCCTACTATTAATGTAGTCATATCAATATGACTCCTTATTTTGATTAACAGTTGGCATATGTAGTTGGCTACCACCATATTGGGAATGTAAATATTTACAATTGTTAGATCTTCTTGGTGGATAGACCCTTTAAACATAATGTGTTGTCTTTCTTATTTCTGACTACAGTCTTTAGTTTAAAACCTAATTTATCTGATATTAGAATGAGTAACCCAGCTTTATTTTGAGGCCCATTGGCATGAAAGTTGCTTCTCCATCCCTTCACTTTCAGTCTGGATGTATCTTTAGGTTCAGAATGTGTCTCTTGTAGACAGCATATGGATGGGTCCTGTTATTTTATCCAATCTACAACCCTGTGCCATATTATGGGAACATTTAGGCCATTCACGTTGAGAGTGATTATTGAAAGATACGTTTTTATTAACATCATGTTGCCTGTGAAGCCCTTGTTTCTATAGATTATCCCTGTAAATTTCTGTTCTATGTCACCCTTGGGTTCTTTCTTCTTTTATAGAATTTGCCTTAATATTTCTTATAGTGTCAGCTTGGTGGTCACATACTCTTTTAAACCTTGCTGGTCTTGGAAGCTCTTTATCTCTCCATCCATTTTGAATGTCAACTAGCTGGATAAGTATTCTTGGCTACATGTTCTTCTCATTTAGTGCCTTGAATATGTCTTGCCAGCCTTTTCTGGCTTGCCAGGTTTCTGTGGACAAGTCTGATGTTATTCTGATGGACCTTCTTCTGTATGTAAGGAATATCTTCCCCCTAGCTTCCCTTAGAAGCTCTTGTCTAAAATTATGTTTCATGAGTTTCTCAATCAAGTGGCTTGAGGTCTTTGTAGATTCCTTAATCTTGGTGGGTGTTCTTTCTGCCTGTAGGACACAAACACTTGATCTATTCTCCAGACTGGGAAAATTTTCATCCAGTATTTGTTCAACTATATCCTCTAGTCTAATATCCCTTTCCACACCCTCAGGCATCCCCAAGGTTGGAATGTTTCATGGCATCATTTATTTCCCTAATTCTGTTTTCATAGTTTCTAAGCTGTTTGTTCCATGCTTCCTCCTGATCCATTTTCTCTATCATTTTTTCCTCTAGATCACTAATTCTATCTTCTGCCCAGGTTACCCTAGGTGTTATAGTATTTATATTAGATTGTATCTCATTTGTAGCATTTTTAACTTCTTCCTGGGTTGCTTTCACTTCTGCCCTTAGAGATCCTATGTAGTCACTTATGGTTTTCTCCAACCTAGACATTGCCTGGATAATTGTTACCCTGAATTCCCTTTCCAACATACTATTTATGTTCCTATACAAAAGTTCTGATAGAGAGGGCAGAGTCTCTGAATTTTTATTCCATTGCATATTCCTCCTCCTAGCCATTTTGGTGAAAGGTGGTTAGAGGATGTATAACTGAATATATCAACCATCAACCATTCAGTATAGCTGAATATATCAACCACAGAGGCAATTCTGTGTGCTCAGAATTCTCATTAGACTTTTGGATTGGGTCTCCTCTGCTGGTGAATCCTCAGTAGATATGAGGCATAGCCTCTGTGAACAAACTGTAGAAAACCTTAGGTTATAATCTCCCATAAGCCTCTCTCTCCCAGCCCGCCTAGCTCCACAGGTGGAGCTTACTGTCCTATAAAATCATTTATTTGCCTCAATTTAAAGAAAAAACGGAAATTACATTGAATTCCAGTGTATAAGTCAGATTCACATGGTATTAATTCTAATTGAAAATAATTATTCAAAATCACGATCTCCTTCACATTGTTGCTAGGTGACTATTAGTTGCATCAGATAATTTGGAGAGACTTTAAGGAAAAAAGATCTTCATATACCTTTGCAAAAATATATTTATTTTGTTGTCAAAGACAAAAATTCTTACTATTCTAGAAAAAGAACAGAAAATAGGTTAATAATGACATGTCAGTAGAAATATAACTTTTATATTTACCACATTGTTTATGTACATCACTACAACCCATCCCAACAAATATCTTTGTTGAAGAGGTAGTAAAAGTGAGGAGGAGAGTGGGCACCTGGGTGGCTCAGTAGATAAGTATCTGTCTTTAGCCATTGTCATGATCTCAGGTTCCTGGAATCAAACCCTGTATCAATTTCCCTGCTTAGCAGGAGTCTCCTTTCCTTCTTCCCCTACCCCTCCACCCACCTCATGCTCAGGTGGGCTCTCTCTCCCTCAAATAAACAAATAAAATCTTATTTTTTTAAAATGGAGGAGAGTAGAGAATAAGAGGTAGTATAAATTGATTATTGATGATCATAAGGAATATTATTTACAAAGAGAAATTTCTTGAGTTGAAAAGTTTATTAAAATGAAGATAATAAAGATATCAAATAAGGGAGAAATTTCTGATAATCATGGCCCTGTAAAAAAATCTATGTGTATAGAAAACTGACAATTTCTATATCAGTTGAAATGACAGATGTCCCTCAGTAAAATAACTGATTAACTAGACAATATACATATTGCATAGATATTGAAATGAATATAAAACATTTTGAATAAAGAACACAAATATTGTTGTATGGTTATTTAGAATTAACTAAGGTTATAGCAGTAATGAATGGTTGCCACTATAACTTGAGAAGCATTCTATTGGGACCTGGGATCTAAGCAAAGTAAGTCTGATAAATGGGACAAGTGATAAGCTTAAATCAGCATAGTGATGGTTAGTAACATCTCCAGGGATCTATAAGGAAATGCACTTGCGAATGTTATGCAAGAACAGTATTTATAGGTAATGAGGGAGTCAAAATGGTGGAGAAGTAGCAGGCTGAGACTACATCAGGTAGCAGGAGATCAGCTAGATAGCTTATCAAACCATTGTGAACACCTACAAATCCAATGCGAGATCAAAGAGAGGACAAACAGCAATTCTGGAAGCAGAAAATCGGCCACTTTCTGGAAGGTAGGACTGGCAGAGAAGTGAATCGAAAGCGACGGGAGGATAGACCGCGGGGGAGGGGCTGGCTCCCGGCAAGTGGCGGAGCAACGAAGCACTAAATCGGGACTTTTAAAAGTCTGCTCCACTGAGGGACATCGCTCCAGAGGCTAAACCGGGGTGAAGCCCACATGGGGTCAGCGTGGCCCCAGGTCCCGCAGGGTCACAGAAGGATCGGGGGTGTCTGAGTGTTGCAGAGCTAGCAGGTATCTGAGCGGGGAAGCCGGCTACAGAGACAGAGCCGAGGAGTGAGCTCTCAGCTCAGGGTTACCTTGAACCGGTCGCAGGCTGGGTGAGCTAGGAGTGCGGCCAGAGGCGAGGGAGACAGGAGTGGCTGGGGCTTTTCTCTGAGGGCGCACTGAGGAGCGGGGCCCTGAAATCTCGGCTCCTCTGGGCTGGAGACTGGGAGGCCGCCATTTTCATTCCCATCCTCCAGAGCTCTACGGAAAGCGTTCAGGGAACAAAAGCTCCTGAAAGCGAAACCTAGCGGATTACTTAGCCCGGCCCCTGGTAAGGGCAGTGCAGCTCTGCCTCGGGCAAAGACACTTGAAAATCGCTACAACAGGCCCCTCCCCCAGAAGATCAAAAGAAATCCAGCCAAGACCAAGTTCACTTAACAAGGAGAGCAGTGGAACTCCAGAGGAGGAGAAAGCAAGGCCCGGAATTCAAGGCTTTCTCCCCATGATTCTTTAGTCTTGCAGTTAATTCAATTTTTTCTTTAATTTTATTATTTTTTTCTTTTTCTCTTTTTCTGCTAATTTTTTTTAACTTTTACCCTTTTCTTTTTTTAACATTTTTAACTAGTTTATCTTAACAATACTTTTTCCAAAAAATAATAATCTTTTTTGAACCTTCATTATTATAGTCATATTTTATCCTTCATAGTATTTAACTTTATTTTTTGTATTCACATAAGGGTTTTTTATTCTAAGAAATTTGGGGTACAACTTCCTCCAGTGGAACAAAAGACACCCTAAATCTAGCCCCAGGATTGTTCTAGTCTCCAGCCTGAGCAAATTCTCTCCACTTTCTTTTTCTTTATTCTCCCAAACAACTTAATCAACTCCTTTTTTTTAGAAATTAAAAAAAAAAAAAATTGTTTTTCATCTTTATAGGCATATTCCATTCCTTCACTGTGTTTACTCTTATATACATTTTTCATTCTTTAAAATTTTGGGACGTACTTTATTCTAAGAGACCAAAATACCCCACAATTTAGTGGGTGACCCTGTTCTAGTCACCAGTCTAATATATATATATATTTCTTTTTTATATTTTTTATTTATTTGTTTTCTTTTTTTTTTTTTCAATTTTTTTTTTCTGAACTTCTTTTTATCCCCTTTCTCCCCCCCCCCCACGATTTGGGGTCTCTTCTGATTTGGTTAAAGGGCATTTTCATGGGGTCTCTGCCACCTTTTTTGTATTTTATTTGCTCCTTCATATACTCTTATCTGGAAAAAATGACAAGGTGGAAAAACTCACCACAAAAAAAAGAACAAGAGACAGTACCAAAGGCTAGGGACCTAATCAATACAGACATTGGGAATATGTCAGATATAGACTTCAGAATGACGATTCTCAAGGTTCTAGCCGGGCTCGAAAAAGGCATGGAAGATATTAGAGAAACCCTCTCTGGAGATCTAAAAGCCCTTTCTGGAGAAATAAAAGAACTAAAATCTAACCAAGTTGAAATAAAAAAAGCTATTAGTGAGGTGCAATCAAAAATGGAGGCTCTTACTGCTAGGATAAATGAGGCAGAAGAAAGAATTAGTGATATGGAAGATCAAATGACAGAGAATAAAGAAGCTGAGCAAAAGAGAGACAAACAGCTGCTACTAGAGCACGAGGGGAGAATTCGAGAGAAAAGTGACACCGTAAGATGAAACAACATTAGAATAATTGGAATTCCAGAAGAAGAAGAAAGAGAGAGGGGAGCAGAAGGTATATTGGAGAGAATTATTGTAGAGAATTTCCATAATATGGCAAAGGGAACAAGCATCCAAATCCAGGAGGTGCAGAGAACCCCCCTCAGAATCAAGAAGAATAGGTCCACACCTCGTCACCTAATAGTAAAATTTACAAGTCTTAGCGACAAAGAGAAAATCCTGAAAGCAGCCCGGGAAAAGATCTGTAACATACAATCATAAAAATATTAGATTGGCAGCAGACTTATCCACAGAGACCTGGCAGGCCAGAAAGAACTGGCATGATATATTCAGAGCACTGAACGAGAAAAACATGCAGCCAAGAATACTATATCCAGCTAGGCTATCATTGAACATAGAAGGAGAGATCAAAAGCTTTCAGGACAAACAAAAAATGAAAGAATTTGCAAACACCAAACCAGCTCTACAGGAAATATTGAAAGGGGTCCTCTAAGCAAAGAGAGAGCCTAAAAATAGAGATCGGAAAGGAACAGAGACAATATATAGTAACAGTCACGTTACAGGCAATACAATGGCACTAAATTCATATCTCAATAGTTACCCTGAATGTTAAGGAGCTAAATGCCCCAATCAAAAGACACAGGGTATCAGAATGGATAAAAAAACAAAACCCATCAATATGTTGCCTAAAAGAAATTCATTTTAGACCCGAAGACACCTCCAAATTTAAAGTGAGGGGGTGGAAAACAATTTACCATGCTGACGGACATCAGAAAGCTGCGGTGGCAATTCTTATATCAGATCAATTAGATTTTAAGCCAAAGACTATAGTAAGAGATGAGAAAGGACACTATATCATACTCAAAGGGTCCCTCCAACAAGAAGATCTAACAATTTTAAATATCTATGCCCCTAACATGGGAGCAGCCAACTATATAAACCAATTAATAACAAAATCAAAGAAACACATCAACAACAATACAATAATAGTAGGGGACTTTAACACGCCCCTTACTGAAATGGACAGATGATCCAAGCAAAAGATCAACATGGAAATAAAGGCCTTAAATGACACACTGGACCAGATGGACATCACAGATATATTCAGAACATTTCATCCCAAAGCAACAGAATACACATTCTTCTCTAGTGCACATGGAACATTCTCCAGAATAGACCACATCCTGGGTCATAAATCAGGTCTCAACCAGTACCAAAAGATTGGGATCATTCCTTGCATATTTTCAGAC
>PISX010022299.1:0-32036 GCA_004024625.1 Mellivora capensis | reverse complement strand
ATCTCAGGACCCTGGGATCATGACCTGAGCTGAAGGCAGACACTTAGCAGACTGAGCCACCCAGGCAGCCCTATAATGTGTTTTCTTTCCAATTTGGGGAAAGAGAATGTGCTAGACTCTACCTTAGAAGACTCTACCTTAGGGGCGCCTGGGTGGCTCAGTGGGTTAAAGCCTCTGCCTTCGGCTCAGGTCATGATCCCAGGGTCCTGGGATCGAGCCCCGCATCGGGCTCTCTGCTGGACAGGGAGCCTGCTTCCCTTCCTCTCTCTCTGCCTGCCTCTCTGCCTACTTGTGATCTCTGTCTGTCAAATAAAAAAAATCTTAAAAAAAAAAAAAGAAGAAGAAGAAGAAGACCCTACCTTAAAGTTGAGTTAAGGGGCGCCTGGGTGGTTCAGTGGGTTAAAGCCTCTGCCTTCAGCTCAGGTCATGATCTCAGGGTCCTGGGATCGGGCCCCGCATGGGGCTCTCTGCTTGGCAGGGAGCCTGCTTCTTCCCTCTCTCTCTGTGCCTGCCTCTGCCTACTTGCGATCTCTCTCTCTATCAAATAAATAAATAAAATATTTTTTTTTTAAAAAGGTTGAGTTAAAAAACACCCGTAAAACTGATGTTATTTAGTGAGAGCCAGCCGTTTTGGGGGAGTGTACTCCAGATATAGCACAACTGGCCTCAACACACCATCCTCTTGTGGGGGGTGCTGGGTGTTTGGTCAAGGGTCTCTCTTACAGACATTACACCGAGAGGTGCAGTAACACTCAGTAAGTCTGCATGGAGGGGCCCCTGGCTGCTTGTTTCAAAGATACATTTTGTACCAGGTCATCACACTAATAGCAACGACTACCGGAGGAATGTTATCACATCTGTCGACGGTCACCAAGACTCTGGGAGCTTAGGAGAAGGCCTGAGAAGAATAGAAAGCCTTTACTTTAACCCCTCTCTGCTTATTCGACATAGCCAGTGGGCAGGGGGAGAGGAGACGTTTCCAGACATTTCCCTCTTTTCTATTTTCACTGGCTTATTTACGTTTCTTAGAAATTCAGACATTTCAAGATGAAAAAAATAAAAAACGAGGAGAATGCACACAGAAGAGCTGTCCTCTCATTGCAGGCCATTGTCTGCAGCAATGAGACACATGGGAAGAAAGGAAGGACAGCCGTGCGTGCGTGCGTGCGTGCTGGGGGCAGGGGCGAGGGTTGGCAGGGAGGAGATTGGGAAGTGCAAAGTAAGCATTCCATGGTAGGAAGGTCCTCACTGAGGTAATTTGGCCCACTTTGGGGATTAGTGAGGTGGTAGAAAGCTCCAGGAATGTGAGGCTCAGGGAGGCAGTGCTCACCGAACACCCCCTCCAGCCCGCACGCCCGCAGTTCCCTGTGCAAGACTTTCTGTGATCCTGCCGGAAGGCAGCACCATTATCTTCTGACCATGCTTCTCTTGTGCCTTTATTAAATGCAGAATTACCTGGACAATTTTTGGCCCGACTTAAAGGCCGCCCACGAGCTCTGTGACTCTATCCTTCAGTCTCGACGGGAAAGAGAGAATGAGAGTCAGGAGAGCCACGGGAAGGAGTACACAGAACACCTTCCCCTGGAAGTGTTAGAAGCTGGCATTAAATCTGGACGCTACATCCAGGTGAGGGCGGTCATGAAGCGAGGGCGTTGGCCCGGCCGACATGTTTTCTTCTCTGCTTTACTGGCCTGTCACAGACCTTTAATTTCAAAGGCCATAAATGAGATGGGCATGAGTAAGCCAGGGCTGTCCACGTCCTAAGATGATCGGGGAGTTGTTCTTCCTGTGGACACCTTGCTGTCTGGTCTGGTGCTACTCTCTCATCTTAATTGGGTTGGATATTGAGCATCACACAATTAACTTAATAAATGCCTCCACATCTCTGAAAAGAGAAGATGTTTTTGAATCAATGTATGGAGATCTGACAAAATGGTGAAGTTTGGCTTCTTGGCTCCTTTGCAATTCTCCTGCCCCTTTCAGGGAGTCTTTTGTGGTCCTCCAGGACCCAGAACCCTGAACCTGGAAGCTGTCAAGCTATCTTGAGAAGGAATCAGATAAAATTACTATTCAGATTTCGACAGTTTGACATGTGTGCTTGTGCAGTTCGATTACATCAGCAGATTTGTGTAACTGCTGCCACTATCAAGAAACAGAACTGTTATATTGTGAATCTGACATCTTGGACAAGCAGCTCAGTTTTTATGTAGTCCAAAGTTTGAGAACACGCTGAAGTCCCTCTCTAAAGCATGGACATTTTAATTATTATTATTTTTTTTAAAATTTATTTATTTGTCAGAGAGAGGGAGAGAGAGCGAGTGAGCACAGGCAGACAGAGTGGCAGGCAGAGGCAGAGGGAGAAGCAGGCTCCCTGCCAAGCAAGGAGCCCGATGTGGGACTCGATCCCAGGACGCTGGGATCATGACCTGAGCCGAAGGCAGCCGCTTAACCAACTGAGCCACCCAGGCGTCCCTTATTATTATTATTTTTTTAAGAGCACGTGGGATTGGTGTAGGAGGAGGCAGAGTGAGAGAGAATTGTAAGCAGGCTCTATGCCCAGCAGGAAATCGGGAGTCAGATGCTTTACCGCCTAAGCCACCTAGGTGTCCCTAGGTGGGTATTTTAAATGAGTGTGTCTAGAGCGGCTAATGCTTCCATCTGGGTAGTAAAGTTTACGGCATTCCAGGGAGGATATTTGAGGAGGAGAATTTTTTAAAGACCACTCATCACTTAGGTAAGATAGATCCTGGCACTTTCAACACCTGGTGTAGCCAAGAATACTTCAAAATGATGGTATGTTCTCTGGAGAAAAGAAATGTTACTGATGAATATTTCTCCTAAAGGAAGGGACCCCAGACCTTAAAATAATATTTTGGGGATATTTTCACATACTTTTTGCAAACTGTACCTTTGGAGGCAGAGTGGGCAGAAAAAAAAATTTTTCAATTGATTTTTATTATGATTTTAGGGAGTCCTGAATGTCAACAAACACAGGGCACAAATAGAAGCTTTCGTTCGACTTCAAGGAGCCAGCTGTAAAGATTCAGGTTCAGTATAAGCCTTACTTAAATTTCCGTACTTCATCTCTATTCTGGTATTACACAGTGAAGAAAACAAAGCTGAAACTGTCGCATCGAAAATGCTGGTCATATTACCCCCACCCCCCCTCCTGTTTTATCTATAGTTTCTGAGTTTATTGCAATCAATTTGTAAAAATGAGAAGAGCTAAATTTTGTTGAGTACCCACTTTACATCAGGCACAGTTCTAAGCACTGAAAGTAGATACCATCATTGTCTGGCCCCTTTTCTTCCTGAAGATCCACAAGGTTACTGGGAGGAAAGTGTAATAGAAACAAAGTAGCTCGCCCGAGTTCTCACACCTGGTGAGCAGGCAGGGACTGGATGTGCTGTGGAGGCGGTGTCGCTGTGATTTCAAGACACTGCCCAGTGCGGCCTAACTGGAATAATCTTAAAAGTGGTAAAAATGAAAATGTGTAAATGAGCTGTATCATAATAGCGTATAGGTCCTGGCCCTCAGTGGCAGGGTACAAACACCCTGAAAGTCGAGGGGACATGGCTGGATGGGAGGAGAAGTAGAACTTCTCCCGCTGGCTGCTGCTCGGGAGTCGGGCCGTGGTTCATTGGGCTGCTCGCCACTCCCTGGCTGCATGGCCCCTGTAGGCCTGACACAATTCCAGCGTGGGCTTCCATAGGCTTGTGCGGGGAATGGTCACCTGCCATAGAGATGGGCAGAGGAAGCCCTTCTAAAAGCACGTGGCGTAAGAGGACGCATTGGCTGTGTTTCTTCATTCCTAACCTGTGGGGCAAAGTTTGGCCTCCCCTTTGAAGGAGGAAGCTTTTCTCCGCAGGGCCAGTGTGTTGCATGTGGCGTGCCCCCGCAGCTTTATGGGGCCTCTGTGTGCCTGCCCAAACACAGGTTTAGTCAGTGACATCCTTGTCCATGGGATGAAGGCTCGAAATCGCTCGATTCATGGAGACGTGGTAGTTGTGGAACTCCTGCCTCAAAATGAATGGAAAGGAAGAACGGCCGCCCTGTGTGAGAACGACAGTGATGACAAGGCCTTGGGAGATCCCCCGAGTGAGCCCATGCCCACAGGTGAGCCCGCCGGCAGGCCTCTTGGTTTCTGGTGTTCTGTAGGACGATTATTTGTCCTCTCTCGAATGATCCAGAAATACCACAGTTATTAAGGTTTGCTGTTGTTTCTTTTCCTCCATTACCCATTTCCCCATCTCTGCTGATGTTATTCTCCTCAGCATCCAAATAAGTCATCATTTTTCCCATCCTAGAACAGAACAAAACTCAAAATCCTCTCAAGTCCCACATCCCATCCAACTTCTGCCCTTTCCTCTGCTTCGGTGTGTGGCGAGACTCAGTGAGACCACTACCACTGTGTTCTCTCTACCCACTGTCTCCTGAAGCTGCTACATTCAGGTGTCCCCACCGCCCAGAAACCCTTGACCTCTTGTCAAGGGCACCAGTGACCTCATTGCCTACAGCCCTGGGCACCTGTAACCCTTGGCAGCATTTGGCCAACAGATTGCTGTGTCATCGTTGGCTTTAGGTGCTGTGCCTTCCCTGCTGGGTGCTCCTTTTTGGTCCCTTTGCTGGAGCTTCTCCATCTTATGGACCTCTGGGATGTGCCTGGGCGGCTCGCCGAATGTCCTCCACTCCTCCTGCTCTGCTTCTCCAGCCCAGACCCCCTGCTTAGCCTCTGGTGTCGTCTCCTCAGTTGTCTGTTTGGCATCTTCCCCGGAATGTCCAATGGGTACCTCCTACTTAACACGCCTGATAACAAACGCCTGATTTCTAGCCCCAAACCTGCTCCTCCCCGAGTCTTCCCCCTCTTAATAAATGGCAGGTTCGTTCCACACGTGGCCAACCCAAAGGCCCAGGAATAACCCTCCACATTTTTCTCACTCATCAGCAAGTCCCATGTGGCCTGAATGTGGCGGCTCCCACGCTTTGCCGGATCTCTCCTGAGAGGGTCCTCTAGAACCCCTTGATGTGGTCACCCCAGTCTCCGCCTCACTGGTTTCCCTGCTCCCTCCCTTGCTCCCAATGGCCTCTTCTCCACATGGGAGCCAGCCACAGGAGTCCCTTTAGAGGGCTTTGGGTCCTGTCATGTCTCTGCTCAAAGCTCTCCAGTGACTGCTTCCTGTTTCTCTCAGAATAAAATCCCAAGTCTTTACCATGGTCTGCAGGGTCCCACCGGCTTGGGCTGCCTTCTGTCACTGTCCTCATCATCACTGCTCCTGCCACATTGACCATCTTGACTTCTGCCCCACTGAAAACAAGCTTTCCCCAAACCTCCTCACGCCAACCTCCCTCACTTCAAGTCTCTGCTCAGATTGTCACTTCACTTAAAACAGCTGCCATTGCTGACCCTTTGTCACTCTTGGTCACCTCATCCTGTTTTGTATCTTCCTTAGCAAACATCGCTACCTTTCCTGTATTTACTTTTGTCTGTTTCCCACCCCTACGGACACCCAGACTAGAACATCCACTCTGGAAAATCAAGGATTTTGTTCTGATGCTACTACATTTCCTGCACCTAGAACAGGGCTCATACCTGGTAAGGGCTTAATGAGTCAATCAATACTTAAATAGTTAAGAGATAGCACTTTTAACTATTGAAGTTTGTTTTTCTTGACCTCAATCAGTGATGCTGGGTAGTGTTGTATATGAGACTTAACAATTTGTGCAGACTTCACTGTATACAGTGTTGGCCCAAATGATCTTGGCTGGTGGGAAAATGCCAGTAAGACAGTGAAAATGCACAAGAGAGGGCATAAGTTAAAAAAATAAAATAAAAATTACTGGCTTTTCCTGACACCCACACCCTGAGATTGATAAGGGAAGGGCAAAAGAGAAAGTGGAAAGTGGGACTAATGGATGCTAAGTGTCACATCAGATCCCGCAACAGAAAGGGCAAATTGATGATGTTATTAAAAAAAAAAAAAAAAGATCTATTTTTCAAAAAATTAGCCATCTTAACAGTAAAAACGCCAGGAAGGCGAATGTTTAAACATCTCTCAACTTGCGTGGATGTGCTTGAGACAAACAGAACGTTGTGTTTCCTGTTTTCCTTCCTCACTGCTGAACTAGTCAGCAACCAGAGAGGTAACATCTCACCATCGAAGGCCTTATTTTGTTTTGTTTTGTTTTCCCAAAGGCAAAGTGGTGGGCATCCTTCAGAAGAACTGGCGGGATTACGTGGTGACATTTCCATCCAAAGAAGAGGTCCAGTCTCAGGGCAAAAACGCTCAGAAAATCCTAGTTACACCTTGGGATAACAGAATTCCCAAAATCCGAATCAGCACTCAGCAAACGGAAGCGCTCCAGGTAGCTGCCAGTGTACTTTTCCTCCTGTCTTTGCCGGCCTTCCCACTCTACCAGGAAACACAGTTAGTGCTTTTGCATAAGAAGGGATAAATTATTGATGGCATCTGGCATTTCGAGATCCTGTTTTTTAAAAATTCTAAATATATAGAACCATCTGTTAAGCAGTCCTTGGTTAATAAATGAAAGCCAGAGAGAAATTGTCCTAGAAAGAGCCATGTAGGACAGCTACAGAGTCCATACATTATCTGGCTGTCCAACACAGAAACTTTCAATAAATATGCTTTGCCAACACTAACAAGCTTTCTTCCAGCCAACGATACAGAAATACGATCTCTCTACCCTGTAGGGATGATATAGTGCTACTTCACCAAATTGATTATCCATAAAGGAATATAGCACTGGAAGGAAGATATAAACAAGGAAGTTAGAAATTAACCTTTACTGTGGCAAAAAGCACAGGCATGGCCCAGTTTTATTTGCCTGATGTTCTGCAGTTTGTAAATGAGACCTCGTAGCCGGACATCCCCAGTCAGTAACCGGGTCTTGGTGCACCCTTCGCATCCTTAGAGGCCTTCTGCGGGCCATCAGAGGCTTCTTGCAGCCCTCGCTTCCCAAACCCGTGGTTTGCTGGAACTTGGGGGCGGTGGGGTTCGGTTCACACTGACGCCTCCCTCCCCACCGAAAGATGCCCATGAAACTTAGAAAGTAACTTGAAAGAAAGTAGAAAGTAAGTCCCACACTGGCAAAATTGAGATTTTTGTTTTGAAACGGAATTTGTACTATGTACCATGGAGTTTTCTTTTGTGTTGCAAATATTAACTAAAATATGTCGCAGTTGGCTTTCTGTAACAGAAATTTGCAGCCTCCTTATTGGATGTAGAGGGATATTGCCTCCTTCCAAAACCTTGGGCTGAGCACTTACATAACCATCTGGCAATTTAGTAAAACAGCAAGAACCAAAACAAAAAGCAAAGCCCACTGTTCAGTCGGCCACTCTCTTTGGAGCTTGATGCTGTGTATCTTGTGTGTCTGGTGCCTCTGACTGACCCACTTAATTCCTGGAGCTAGGCTGGTGGGGTTTCTTTTCTCTTTTTGTGCAGGACTTCCGGGTGGTTGTGCGCATCGATTCCTGGGAGTCGACATCCCTGTACCCAAATGGACATTTTGTGCGTGTTTTAGGCAGAATCGGGGACCTGGAAGGGGAAATCGCGACCATTCTGGTGGAAAACAGCATTTCGGTTGTCCCTTTCTCCGAAGCTCAGGTCCGGTTTCCCAGAGTCCTTTGATCTGGTGAAAGACATTCTGTACAGTTTCTTTTTGCATTTGTTTGTTGTTTGTTTCATCGTTAAGAAGAAAAATCTCTATACTGTGTAACCACTCATGAAAGTCACAGATAATGGAAGCAGCTCACTCCTCTCTGTTCTGTGTGTGGACCAGACTGAAGTCAGCTTCAAGTGCATAGTTTCCCAGAGCCTCACAGCTCTCAAATTTTTACATTTTCCAACTGTGCTTAAAAATGGTATGTCAGTGGCTTATTGTCAATATATATCCATCCACCCAGCTGCAAAGGTGCCTGGTTACAGCCCCTACTGGGCTCCACTCCCCGTCCTAATCACTCACCCACAGGCCTGCACAGAGCCATGGGGAGTAGCTTCTAGGGTCCCATACATCTCTGACCTGCGGGTCACCAAGTCATACTCACGAAACAGTTTTTATAACCTTTGCAGAAAACACACATTCAATAAACATAAAACATTAGCTATGTTCATCACTTTACGATCTTTTACAATCCTCATAGATCTTGTTTATCATTCTTGCATAACTAGATCCATAGTGTGCCTGTGCTATTTTCTGTTCTGCTTCTTTCACTTCAGACTATTCCTGTGTATTGATACAGCTGTGTCTTCCTAGTTAATGGCAAATTATTGCCTATCAATATACTCTGCTTAAGTCTTCCTCAGTTTTTGGGCATGGGGCTGTTTAATTTTTCAGTAGTAGAAGAAATGCTACTTCAAACATTTTTCTAAACATTGCTTTTTTTTTCTGTTGCATCATTTTTCTTGGGATGTAATCCTTAAAGTAAGATTACCAAGTCAAAGGGCATAAAAAATTTAAGTGGCTTTTATTCATATCGGCAGATTGTTCTCCAGAAAAATTGGACGAGTTTGCATTGCCATCAAGAACGTATGGGTGTTCTTATTTTCATTATAGTCTTTGACAGAACGAGAGCTATAATAGTAAAATATTTTAGAATATTTTACATTATTAAATTTTTATGCTTAAAATTAGTTTCTGGAAATTATTTGTTGACTTGTTTTGACAGCTCTTAGTGAAAATGTTAGAATAAAATAAAGCATGGGGTAGACTTCACAGGACTAGAATTTTCTCTTCCCGTTTAGCCTACTTAACTGCAAATTGATGGCCTAAACATGTAATAATAGAGAGAAAATGCCCTAGATTGGTCCTACTTAAATTATCTTTAAGGAACAGGCTTTTAGTACTTGGGACATGTTGGGGTTTTTTTCCAGAACTTGACTTGAATTAAAACCTCTACTGCATTTAAAAAGTGGATCATTTGAAAGTGGGCAAGAGGTTGCACTCTTTCTAAGCCACCATTCATCCTTGTTCTGGCCTGCATAACTAAAGAAGCTGCTGGAAACTGGCACGTTTCCTGGCAGACTCTAAGGGTCCTCAAAGTCAGGGGACTGCGTCTTTCCTATTGGCTCCTGACCTTTCCAGAGCCTAGCACAATTCCTGACACACATTAGGCACCTAATAAATAATTATTGATCAAAAGAAGTAAACGGGTTAATTGCAAAAGGTAACAGGGAATGAATGGGATTTCTGTGAGATTGCAGTGAGAATGTTCCAGAGCAGAGTTTCATAGGAAGCTTGTGGTGCGAGAATTGCTGAATATCTGACTGTCATCATACAGATGTGTGAAATGCCAGTCAACACACCAGAAAATCCCTGGAAAGTGAGTCCAGAAGAGGAACGAGAACGGAAAGACTTGAGGGAAACCCATCTCGTGTTCAGCATTGACCCAAAAGGCTGTGAAGATGTGGATGACACGCTCTCAGTCAGAACCTTAGCTAATGGCAACTTGGAACTCGGGGTCCACATTGCAGACGTAACGCACTTCGTGCCACCAAATTCTTACATCGACATCGAAGCTAGGACAAGGTAAGGCATTTTGAGACCAGTGGTGTGAGTTTGTATTTGGGACCTTCACCTAGTTCATAACTCCCTATTTTCAGAGTCTCAAACCAAAGATTTCCCAGTTTTGTGCAATTCTGCAAATCCCTTCTAGAAAAAAGGAAAAAAATAGAGGTCCACTTCCCCTTTCCCTATAGAGAAATAGTTCCTTGATCAATTTACCTTTCCTTTTTTTTTTTTTTTTTTTTTAACAGAACCTTTTCAAACCCACTTTCCTTCCAAAATGCAATGAGTTAAATTTTTCCTGGATGGATACTCTTTCCTGTAAATACCGGCTCATTACACTCTAATTTTTCTTAGACAGCTAAGATTCATGTCACTTTTTCTTTCTTTTCTATATCAGTGGAAGAATATTCAGCCCAAGGCAGTCTCCCTTAGAAAAGTGGGAACGTGGGAATAGCTCCATTACCCAGTCTGCTGCGCTTTATGAAAAAGCAACAGCCTTGGGGGATTTGCACTGTGAATTTGGCGGTTTCCCTCCCCACGGCCCCTGCAGCCAGCAGCTGTGCTGCTGAAGGTCACACACCCACATATGTGTCGTTCACAGGGCCATCACTTACTATTTAGCAGACCGTCGCTATGACATGCTGCCCTCCATCCTCAGTGCTGATCTGTGCTCCCTTCTGGGAGGCGTTGATAGGTGAGTTTGTTCATGATTTTTTTTCTTCGGTCACCAGGGCTTGTCTTGGCTCTTCTTTGTTGCCCAGTGCTTTGCTTCTGGTCTCTTTCTCCTCTTCTCTTGAATATGCTCTGCCCCCCTGTTCCCTACCCCCGTTTTTCCCCTGTGCCCTCTGCGCCACTCATTTGCAGGCGGTTTTATTTCTCTAGACGTCCCTGCCCTTCCTGTCGTCTTTTCTGTACGTCTAGCTGTGAGGCCGCTTCTCCCCCTGTTGTTGGCTTTTTAAAACTCAGCTAAAGGCTAGGAACAAACGTGGATGACTTTGTGCATATATATTCTCTGGCTGAGGCTGTTTTGTATGAGGACCATGAACTGAGGGATTCTTTTTACTTGTGGTAGTTAACATTTATATCTGTCTTTGAATACATAATAAAACCATATAGTCCAAAATTTATAGGTTCCAAAAGATATTTCATGAAAGGCTCCCTTCCTGTCACTTTCCCCCAGTTACCAAGTTCTTACGTATTTTTCTGGATATAGTGCATATACACACAAATGTGGACATGTGGTTTCTCTCTCATATACCGATTGTGACGTTTTATGTATGGATGCTGTTCAGCTACTTGCTTTTTATTTCTCTTAACAGTGTAGCTTGTAGATCATTCCATATTAGTAACAGTTGCTTGTCTATGGGAATTTGGATTGTTCTCGGTCTTCGGCTATTACAAACAAAACTGTACTGAATTATATGGAACATAAGTCATTTCATATTTTTAAAAGTAGAGTATAACTGACAGACAAATTCCTAGAAGTGGAATTTCTGTGTCAAAGGGTAAATGCATTTGTGTTTAGATAGATATAATCAAATTGCCCTCCATAAAGATTACACCAGTTTTTTTCCCACCACCGATGTATGAGAATGCTTGTTCCCCAACAGCCTTACCAACACAATATGTTGTATTTTTTTTTTATCTTTGCCAATTTGAGATGAAAATGGCATCTTACTTAGGTGGTTTTAATTTGCACTTTTCTGGGACACCTGGGTGGCTCAGTTGGTTAAGCGGCTGCCTTCAGCTCAGGTCATGATCCCAGTGTCCTGGGATCGAGTCCCACATCGGGCTCCTTGCTCGGCAGGGAGCCTGCTTCTCCCTCTGCCTGCCACTCTGTCTGCCTGTGCTCGCTCGCTCTCTCTCCCTCTCTCTCTGACAAATAAATAAATTAAAAAAAAAAAAAGAATTCTTCTGAATTTGCACTTTTCCTATTATGAATAAAGTTAAACATTATTGTGTATGTTTAACATTCATGTATGTATATATTCTTTTCAGTTTCTATAAAAGGAACTCTTTCAGGTTCTGTTCCTTTTTTTTTTTTTTTTTTTCGCTCTCCATCTGTTTGTTATTGATTTATAAGGACTCTTTACATATTAGGAAAATTAGCCCTTTGGGGTTTTTTTTGTTTCTTTTTTAAATTTTTTTAAAATTTATTTATTTGTCAGAAAGGGAGAGAGAGAGCGAGCGAGCACAGGCAGACAGAGTGGCAGGCAGAGGCAGAGGGAGAAGCAGGCTCCCTGCCGAGTAAGGAGCCCGATGTGGGACTCGATCCCAGGATGCTGGGATCATGACCTGAGCCGAAGGCAGCTGCTCAACCAACTGAGCCACCCAGGCGTCCCTAGCCCTTTGTTTTTATATGAGGTGCAAATGTTGCATGTGTTTTTAAACAGAGTGATGGTAAAGTGGGTCTTTATTAAGTGAACTTTTTTGCTAATTAACCCTCCATCGAGAGTGATATGATAGTTCATTGTTATTCTGTAGGATTTGAAAGGCTTTCTTCTTTACTAGCAAGCCCACCAGACTTGACTCTCTCAGTGCTACGCTAGTCTAATCAAAATGGAGAACTGTAAGGTAGTGTTTGTAACATTACATGTGAACTCATTTCACATTTGCTCAGAGCTCAACAGAACCTAGACTAACTTTGTTGTTTTAATTTTAAATAATTTAAATTTTAATTTAAATAATTCTAAATAATTTTTGAGTTAATGGTGGAGTGTTTGAATTGAGACATTGTTCCAAAAACCTGTAGCATTATCATTTCTTTCAAGTTACATTTAGGGTCTATTCTACTTGCTTCAAAAATGGAAGAATTGAATAATGATGTCAGTGTTACTGGTTTTCTAGGTATGCTGTAAGTGTCATATGGGAATTGGATAAAACCTCCTATGAAATTAAGACAGTGTGGTATGGCAGAACCATTATTCGATCAGCATACAAACTGTTTTATGAAGCAGCCCAGGAACTGCTGGACGGAAACTTCCACATTGTTGATGATATTCCAGAATTCAGAGACTTGGATGAGAAGAGCAGACAAGCCAAGCTAGAGGAGTTGGTGTGGGCCATCGGAAAGTTGACTGACATAGCGCGCCACATCCGGGCTAAGCGAGACCGTTGCGGGGCCCTGGAATTAGAGGGGGTAGAGATTCGTGTTCAGCTGGATGAAAAAAAGAACATCCATGACCTCATCCCTAGGCAGCCCCTGGAAGTCCACGAGACGGTGGCTGAATGCATGATCTTGGCCAACCACTGGGTAGCCAAGAAGATCTGGGAGAGTTTCCCTCATCAGGCCTTGTTGCGCCAACACCCTCCTCCACAGCAGGAGTTTTTTTCTGAACTGCGAGAATGTGCTAAAGCAAAAGGCTTCTTCATAGATACACGGTAACTCCTCTCTTGAGGGGGCAGAGGAATGGAGGGAGTGCTGTACACTTACTTATCTTACAGTAGTTCCTAAAATGGGACAGCCAGATCTTTGACCAAAAATAGAAAACTTCTTGGCTCTCTTCATTTACTACAATGTAGGTATAGAGATTAAAATTAAAAGAAGTTTATTTAGGCATAATTTTGATCCACTACAATTTGTGATGCAGAAGTAAGGGACCTGTTATTCCTGGTTTAATTTCATAGACCCCTTTGGTAAATACCAAGAAGTAATACTGTTTATTTCAGTGCTTTAAAAAATGCAACTTATCTTTGAGGCAACATCCGAAAATACCACACCAAAGATAAATGTATACCATCCCTTCATAGAATGAGACATTTTTATTTGCCCCTCCTCCAGGAGAAAAGATTTTCCCTATTAAAAATGCTGTACAGGGACGCCTGGGTGGCTCAGTTGGTTAAGCGGCTGCCTTCGGCTCGGGTCATGATCCCAGCGTCCTGGGATCGAGTCCCACATCGGGCTCCTTGCTCGGCAGGGAGCCTGCTTCTCCCTCTGCCTCTGCCTGCCACTCTGTCTGCCTCTGCTTGCTCGCTCTCTCTCTCTCTCTCTGACAAATAAATAAAAATTAAAAAAAAAAATGCTGTACAGGGGTTGGCACAGTCAGTAGAGCATGTGACTCTTTTTTTTTTAAGATTTTATTTATTTATTTGATAGAGACACAGTGAGAGAGGGAATACAAGCAGAGGTAGTGGGAGAGGGAGAAGCAGGCTCCCCACCGAGCAGGGAATCTGATGTGAGGCTCGATCCCAGGACCCTGGGATCATGACCTGAGCTGAAGGCAGACACTTAACGACTGAGCCACCCAGGCACCCCTGTTAGTTTCATTTTTAATATTCTATATTTCTGGGTTTTAAAGATTATTTGAGTAAATAAACAATATTTCCTGTCCCTTTCTCTTTAAAAAAAAAGGGGGGGGGAAATAATTTAAGTTCCTCTTAACTGCACCTCAGGTTTGGTTTAGTTCTGTTCTTTAAGTCTCTCTGGCTCAGTAATTCTTTTTTTTTTTTTTTTTTTTTTTAAGATTTCCTTCATTTGTCTGACAGAGATCACAAGTAGGCAGAGAGGCAGGCAGAGAAAGAGGAGGAAGCAGGCTCCCTGCTGAGCAGAGAGCCCGATGTGGCTCAAGATGTGGGGCTCAATCCGTGGGATCATGACCTGAGCTGAAGGCAGAGGCTTTAACCCACTGAGCCACCCAGGTGCTCCTGGCTCAGTAATTCTTGATTTTCAAAAAGTCTATTCTTTGATCTGTAAGGGATGTTGCACATTAAGCGTATTAGGAATTCAGTTCCACAAAAGTATTTGACCACCTACTATGTGCTGGGCATTAACCTAACCACATAGGTATCAGTACATGGTTCTTAACTACTTTGAAAATATTATTTAAAATTATACACTTTCTTTGTTTCAACCTTAAAAGCAGACGAGATTTCTGTAGTTGAAAAGAGTTGCATCTAAAACGTATCCAAAATAAAATTTCTTCAGAATGAAAGATTGCCCTTAGAGTATTGACTTGTACATTGTTGCTTGGGACTAAATAAAGGTCTTTTGGGGTTTTTTTGTCAGGTCCAATAAAACACTGGCTGATTCTCTGGATAATGCGAATGACCCCGATGATCCCATCGTAAACAGATTGCTGCGATCCATGGCCACGCAGGCCATGTCTAATGCACTGTATTTCTCTACTGGGTCATGTGCGGAGGAAGAGTTCCATCATTATGGTGAATGATAGCATTTCCTTTTGTGTGGCCATAATCTTGAGCAGGTCATTTAAAAAGTATTTTTTGTTGTTGTTGATTTCCATCTTTTGGTTTCTTTTTGAAGGCCTTGCATTAGATAAATATACTCACTTTACGTCTCCGATAAGAAGATACTCAGATATTGTAGTACACCGATTGCTGATGGCAGCCATTTCAAAAGATAAGAAAATGGAAATTAAGGACAATTTGCTCAGCAACAAAGATCTTGAGGAATTATGCAGACATATCAACAACAGAAACCGAGTAAGAGGGGATTTTAAATTCTCTTCCATCATCTCTTTTGCTGAGAGTATCAGCTTTATTTTGTGATGGAATAAAGGGCCATATAGTCTAGCACATTAAATTCTAGCATTACTCTACCCAAGGAAATAAGGTGAAAAATTGTAATGTCTCTTTGTGTTGCTCTCAATATTTACAGATGTTACAAAGTCACTTAATGTGGGTTTAGGAGATTTGACAATAGGTCAGATGTTTTTCCCAAAACAGGACTGTAAAAGACCACGCATCATCTCACCACCCAAAGATAGCCATTATTCACTATTCCAGACCGTGATTTTTATTTATGACAAATAGGATAGCATACCTGCTCTCTGAAATCTTTTGCACTTGACACATCTGTTACTGACAACCTCACCTCAGAGTAATGACAGCTTTCTTTTAGAAGCTGCTTTGTATTTTATTTCCTATTGTTGGCTAGTGGCTACAATATTGTACAGCATAGAAGAGAGCATTTGGTGATACAGAAAAATTGGAAACTACCTCAATATTTAATACAATTTTTGTATCTTGTATTCTAGTTCACTGCTGTGCAGTATTATAGTCACTAGCCATGTAGGCTAGTGTTCCGTTCTGCCCAGATTCTGTTGGGCAGCGCTGTTGTCCTGGGCAACCCAGTTGACATCCCTCCTTGTATATATACCTTACAGACTTCTCAGACAATTGCCCGGATTGCTGATTCAGAAGGTGTGCACAAATAAATCTTCGGTGCATATGACCAAATTGCCCTCCAGGATACCAGTACTAATTTATACTTGCACCAGCAGGACTGTGGCAGGACAGACAAAATGAAGGGGAGGCATGGATTCAGATACTTTCCTGTGCCTGAATGAACTGTAAACAGAGTCTAATAAGTCACATGTTATTTTCTAAAGGACATTTTTAGGCAATATTTGCTGGATGGTTAGGTTCCCACAAAACTGATTGAATTCATGATAGGGAAGAATATTTGTATTAATACTTAATAATACTTTAGTAAGTCCAGCCTTTTTAAAGACGTTTCTGTGGGAGTATGAATTCTGTGTTTCCCCTGGGGATGTCCGGGTGCTTTAGCCTGCTTTGGGTTGTGCTGCTTCTTCCAGGCAGCCCAGCATTCTCAGAAGCAATCTACGGAGCTCTTCCAGTGCATGTATTTTAAAGACAAAGACCCAGAAAATGAGGCGCGTTGCATATCTGATGGGGTTATATATTCAATTAGAACAAATGGCGTACTCGTATTTATACCAAGGTATGTTACATCTAACATAATAGTTGTTAAGAAATCATAGTTATGATAGGGGCACCTGGCTGGCTCAGTTGGTTTAAATACCTGCCTTCAGTTTGTGTCATGATCTCAGGTTCCTGGGATCGAGCCCCAAGTTGGGCTTCCTGCTCAGCCAGGAGTGTGCTTGTCCCTCTCCCTGTGCCACTACCCCCGCTACGCTCATGGTCTCTATCAAATAAGATCTTAAAAAAAAAAGAGGGGCGTCTGGGTGGCTCAGTGGGTTAAGCCTCTGCCTTCGGCTCAGGTCATGATCTCGGGGTCCTGGGATTGAGCCCCGCATCAGGCTCTCTGCTCAGCGGGGAGCCTGCCCCCCCCCTCTCTCTGCCTGCCTTTCTGCCTACTTGTGATTTCTGTCAAATAAATAAATATTTTTAAAAAAGAAATTGTAGTTAAATTAGTGTAGAACACAAAGACTGTGTAGATGTAACTTGTTAAAATATAACAACTATTTGTAGGTACAGATGTACATACTGTAAGAGAATAATGCACTATAAAAGTATAAAAGGAGGGGCACCTGGATGGCTCAGTCAGTTAAGCATCCGACTCGATCCCAGCTCAGGTTGTGATCTTAGGGTCCTGAGTTCAGGCCCTATGTTGGGCTCCTACTTAAAAAAAATTATAAAAGGAGATTAGCATCTAGTACATCTGTATTAGTGTTAAGAAAGGATTTTACTTCCTCATTTAGCAAAATAGTTTTCCACCTGCTCAATGAAATATTTGGAGGTGAGAGGAAAAGTTGGTTTTAATCTAGAATAAAAACTAGCATTCTAGATTGAAGGTACAAGATTTGTATACTAAGAATACATTATCTCTGGATTTTTATTCTGGCAATGATTCAGGTTTGGAATTAAAGGTGCTGCTTATCTAAGAAATAAAGATGGTTTGGTGATCTCGTGTGGCTCAGACAGCCGTTCTGAATGGAAACCAGGATCCCTTCAACGATTTCAAAACAAAATCACCTCTACCACAACAGGCGGGGAGTCTGTTACGTTCCATTTGTTTGACCATGTAACAGTAAGTCGTATTTACATTAAGCTTTGCTTTCAATGTTGTGTATAAAGAATGTGATTTGGTAACATGCCTTTTCTCCTCTGTGATAGGTGGGAATATCTGTACAGGCCTCCCGTTGCCATTCTGATACAATCAGGCTTGAAATAATAAGCAATAGACCATACCTGATACCAGATAAAGAACTTTTTCATCAGAGCTCCCTCTTGTTAAAGAGTGATTTAGTGAAGGAAGTAACTAGATCTGTGGAGGAGGCTCAGCTTGCCCAAGAAGTCAAAGTAAACGTCATTCAGGAAGATTATCAGAAATACTGTCAAACAAAGGGAAGAAGTCTATACACACTCCTGGAAGAGATAAGGGACCTAGCTCTCCTGGATGTTTCCAACAGTTATGGAATGTGAAATACTCTTTTTACTTCATTAAAAGAACTGTTTTGTGAACACTTTCAACCTTCTTTTTAACATTAATGTCTAATGTTATCACCTAATGTTCTAGTCATTTGGGATTCAGTCGATAGTTCACCAAGACGCAGAACATTTTCTCATCATTAATTAAAGCTGCATTGAAGAGCAGTTAGGTCCCTGTGGAAACTGATTTTTCAGAAGTGGATAGATCATGACGGGTGACTCTACAGACAGATTGTCAGTCTCTTTTTAATAAATCCAGAATTGGATTTATTTTTTTATTTATATTGATATAAATATATCTATCTATATATAAATATATATCTATATATATAAATCCAGAATTGGATTTATATTTTATTTATTATTTTGATTAGCTTATCGCAAATCCATTCTTCCAAAATAATTTTTCTAGTAACAGCTACTCTGGGCCATTTGGATCCTAAGCCCCTCTGACAGCTTTCAGATTAACTTTTCAGGTTGTCTTCAGGTAAGACTTAGTTCTGTCCACATACTCACTTTAAAACTCCTATTTCATGTGACTCAAACGTCCCCTGCTGGGGATAAAGCACAGGGAATGGGGTGGAGTGCAGAGGTAAGTAAGGTCTGTTTCCTCAAACTTCCCCTTTGCACCCTCTCATTTTTCTGAGTACTCCTTGGATGGAGCTGCATTGGCCTTGCCCTTGTGGAAGACTTGTTACTTTGCCAGTGTATCCCACTGCTGGAAAAAAAAACAAAACTTTTAGTCCTCCACCAGGCCAGTCCCCAGCCTGCCAGAGGCCCCCTCACCCCAGCCCATATGTTCTTGTGCTCAACTTCCAGTTTTCAGCCCAACCATCCTTGTCACCCTCCATCACCAGCAGAAGTCAGCAAACCTGATAGCATTAAGATGCCTGCATGTCCCCACTTCAGAGATAAAAGCCACTTTAGCAGCATCACTGTGCCAGTCTCACACACAAAAAGCAGCTTTCCCGTGGCACCTGGCTGGCTCAGTTGGTGAAACATGTGACTCTGGATCTCAGGTTTTTAAGTTTGAGCCCCACGTGTGTGTAGAGATTACTTTAAAAAATAAAATCTTGGGGCGCCTGGGTGGCTCAGTGGGTTAAAGCCTCTGCCTTCAGCTCAGGTCATGATCCCAGGGTCCTGGGATCGAGCCCCGCATCAGGCTATCTGCTCAGGGGGGAGTCTGCTTCCCCATCTCTCTGCCTACTTGTGATCTCTCTCTCTATCAAATAAATAATAAATCTTTAAAAATAAATTAATTAATTAAAATAAATACATAAAATAAAATAAATAAAATCTTAAAAAAAAATAAAACACCAAATATCTCAGTATGTGAATCTGGAAAAATTTTAAAAATAAATAAAATTAAAAAAAATTTTTTTTTATTTATTTATTTGACAGAGATCACAACTAGGCAGAAAGGCAGGCAGAGAGAGAGAGAGGAAGGGAAGCAGGCTCCTTGCTAAGCAGAGAGCCCGATGCAGGGCTCGATCCCGGGACCCTGGGATCATGACCTGAGCCGAAGGCAGAGGCTTTAACCCACTGAGCCACCCAGGTGCCCCTAAATAAATAAAATCTTAAAGAAGGGAAAAAAGCAACCTTCCCATCTCCTAGTTTGTAAAAACTAGCTTTGCCTTTCCTTGTTGCCCTTTGGAATCTGCCATGAACTAGACAGACCTTTAAACTTGGTTGTCAACATGTCACTTCATCTGTAATTCACTCCTCCATCAGGCTGATAAACTCAGGCAGGAAAAACACCAATCAGATCTTCTCACCATCTGGCCCTAATACTTCTAACCTTGTATTTGCCATTCCCAAGTCTTTAATATTTCCTAGGATTTCCATTTCTGTATCATTACTGAACATGTCCTTCCCAGTCTTGTGTGGATCCTCCTAGGTGTTCTGTGTTCCCCATGGTGCTTTGCAAGTTTCTCCCACTTGTTGGTAAGGTACCAAGGAGCATCTGAACTCCCCCAGAATGGACAGACGCAGGCCAGACAATACAGCTGCCTTTCAGGTGACCCTCTTAAGTATTAAGTTTCTCCAAACACATGTAAACACATACAGAAACCTTAAACATTTTGCCAAAAGTGTAAATTGCAGAACTAAATAGCAATAAGAAACTTTCATAAAGCCTCTAGAGACAGTCTATAAGATTTCTTTTTTTTAATGGACATTAATATTTATTAATACATTTACATCTCAAAATCCCCAATTTAGTGAAAACGACATTTAGCAGCACTCTAGCAGCAGAAGGTGCTTCTTAACTACTAATCACTTTTATAAAGTCACATCTACATAAAAATAATAAATAGGCTCAACTAAAGAAACAAGTATAAATACAAATAATACAATATTTTAAACAGGAATCTGTGAAAGTCTTACTACATAAGAATTTTCACTCCAAGCAGACAAAATACATACTAATCTAAAACGTAGAGGGTAAGAAGTTAATAGATTTTCTCTTAGTTGAAGCCTATCCAATCTCAGTAACATTTCTGGAGAAAGCATAAAGTTAATGACCATACATTTTAAAAGGAATGGTCCAGTTGTGTTGTCTCTGTTTTTAATTCGTCCTCTTCATTTCCAGTATTGGCAGCAGCAGCAGCATCATGTGGATTATCTAGAATGTCTTTGTTAATTCCATCCAATGACTCCTCTTGATCCTCATCTGTATTAGCCTCTTCAGTGGTCTGTGTGTTTATTAACAAGTCTAAAAGAGAATCATCATTATTACTCATTACAAGCAGCTGATCCAATCTTACCTGATAAATACAAATCTCTCCACAAACTTATCTCAGTGGAAATGAAATCTATGATCACTTTCTTCCAATAGTCACTTGTATAGATGTATAAAGTTCATTCAAAAATGCAAGTCTTGAAAGGTACCAAACTCAAACTCTTGAATCGTACCCAAATGCAACTGTTCTCTTTCAAAAATCGCAGCTATTAGATGAAAATTTTTAAAAATCAAGTGCTCTTAACAGCTATACATCAAAGTGATCTCTAGCAAAGAAAATTTAGGATCTTTATTTCTGTTTAGGCAAATTTTAAAGTCATACATTATAAATAGAAGATAGGCCTTAAAATGCTTATTGCCAGGTATACTTTGATAATGACAGCAAAGGAACTCCCATCAATGATAGTTGGATCTTCATGTCATTTTTCACCTGGTGGTAATAAAGTATGCATTTATAAAGTTGAAGATTAAATTCATTTTAACTGGAAAGAATAACAATGTAGTCCTATTAATTTTCACTTGTGAATTTCATAATATCTTGGGTGAAACTTGTTTTATAACATGATATCTTCACTATTTAACCAAAATTCTTATTTTTCTATTTCAAAAGGAAAACTACATTGGAAATGGAGAAAGATATATGCAATTTGCTTCACTCAAAACCAATCTGGATTATTTTTAAATGTGGTTTTAATAATCTTGTCTAGTTTCCAAACTCAACAGTCTGTTTTAAAAACAGCAAATTTTGGGGCACCTGGGTGGCTCAGTGGGTTAAAGCCTCTGCCTTCTGCTCAGGTCATGATCCCAGGATCCTGGGATCGAACCCCGCATCGGGCTTTCTGCTCAGCGGGGAGCCTGCTTCCTCCTTTTTCTCTGCCTGCCTCTCTGCCTACTTGTGATCTCTGTCAAATAAATAAAATGTTAAAAAAAAAAAAAATCTTAAATAAAGATAAAATATGTGTCACACACTTTAAGGAGTCAGGGAAGAAGAAAGATTCAGAATCAAGTTGAAGGGATTAAAATAATTTTTTAAGCAGTCCCCAGCTATCCAGAAAACCATCTTAGACTCATTTATTCTTTGAGGATTCCAGATAGCTCACATACACACACACATACACACACACACACACACATGTGCTCTTTCTCAAATATATATAAACTTAATACATCAGATTTTCCTATTCCTAGAGGCATTTTATCTTGCAGGTAGTAGAAAAGTTAAAATTTCTAACATGCCCTTGATATATTAATGGTAGCACATAAAACCTAGCATAAAATTTACCATTTCCAAGGGACTGACTATTATTCAATAGCTTTGCCTGCCTTCTTTCCAAGGCCAGTTGTTTATTTCTCTCAATTCTCTGTTGTTGTTCTTCTGTTAGGCTTCTACTTGACTCAGAAGCAAAATTCTCACTTCCCAGTGAGTTTGTAGAGAAGGGATCTAATTGGGTAGCCGTTACGTCATGGCCATGATTTTCTCCTTCTTCATCTGCAGTAGAAATGAAAGTTACTACATCTGTGGTTAGAAAAAGAGCTTAATGCAGCTATTAGTTAAAAACCAGTTTAAAGTAACAAGGTGCCAGAACTGAAGAAACTGTTTCTTCAAATTGTTCTGGGAGAATGTTCTAAATACTGATGATCCTTGAACAACAGAGGAGTTAGGGATGCCGACCCCCAGCACAGTCAAAAATCCAGAGAACTTCTGCCTCCCCAAAGTGTAACTACTAATAGCTGGCTGTTGACCACAATATGAATAACATAGTCAATTAACACATATTATCTATATTATATGTATATATATATACTGCACTTTTCAAGTAAGCTAGAGAAAAAGAAAATGTTATTAAAGAAAAGCATAAGGAAGAGAAAATACATTTACAGTACTGAACTATAAGAAATCTGGAAGTAGACCTGCTCAATTCAAACCCGTGTTTTTCACGGGGTCACCTGTATGTGCTTGATTCAAGCAAGTAAAAGGAATACTTATAAATCATTCTAAAGAGACAAGTCAAATGGAAATACTAGTTTTAAAATATGCATGAACAGGGGCACCTGGGTGGCTCAGTGGGTTGAGCCTCTGCCTTGGCTCAGGTCATGATCTCAAGGTCGTGGGATCAAGCCCTGCATCGTGCTCTCTGCTTGGTGGGGAGTCTGCTTTCCCCTCTCTCCCTCTCTCTCCCTCTCTCTCTCTCTCTCTCTGCCTACTTGTGATCCCTCTCTGTCAAATAAATAAATAAAATCTTAAAAAAAAATTTTTTAATATAAAAAATTTTTCTAAAAAGCATGAATAGAAAACAGAAGTTCTTAGTTATGATTAGAAAATATTTTCTGAAAAAAAAATTTTTTTTCTGCTTGGGCTAATGAACTTAGAATCGAAACCATATTCTTGCTTTACATTAAACAAAAACATTTTAATAGCTTGCTATAGTGTCTATATAGCACAGTAGTAATTTTATATAAGCTATTTTTTAATGGGGTAAAACTCAGACACAAAGTGAAAAAGGAGGGGTGCCTGGCTCAGGCGGAGCATGTGACTCTTGATCTTGGGGTTGAGTATGAGACCCACACTGTGTGTAGAAATTACTTGAAAATAAAATCTTTCCCAAAAAGTGAAAGAAAAATTTAAAGATCTATGGACAGATTTCCACGTTAATTTAAAAAAAAACAACTGTGCTTTCTACATTAGGCCTAATAAATTCTTAAAGCCCTATACGCCAGTTATCTCCAAGTAGGATACCCCTAAAATGAACCACAATGGTATAGAAAGTAAATATTGGATCTTCCATTTTTATTTAAGGATTTAGAAAAACTGCTGAACTAACTTAAAGACAGGCAGTGACAAACTGTCCTTTATCCATATGACAGGTACGGTGTGACCTGGATGCTATACTTTAAAAGCAGACAGCTCCATGCTGCAGAAGGGCAGGCAAGCTAGGCCCTCACTCGTTTTTTAAATTTCAGCATACTGTGAAATACAGCTAATTCTGATCACCCAGTTAAGCAAACTGCCTAGTTGTAACACCAAAACAATCCCAACAAAATGCACAAGTGGTAGCTTAAAAAGGTTTTTGCAAAATAACAATACATAAAGAGAAGGTAGACAGAAAACAGAGACACAAGCAAGAACTTCACCTTCTCCCTACATCATTCACATTACAGGGTTAAAAAAAAAGATAACGTCATCTGATCTGACAAGTGGACAAAAACCAACCAACCAACCCAAAAACATATCAACACCACCATTTGAAATACGAATTTACATACACTAACCTTGTCCTATGTGTATACTGTGCCTTGAGGTATTAGCTAATGTGAAAACCATCACATTAGCAAAAAATTTAAAACTGAAGACAAACCTTTATAATTATTCTGGTGAGGTTTGAAAAATCCTATGATACTTGATTTTACAACCAAATCCTTTTGAGGTTTCTTCCTTAACAGTGAAAGAAAAAGCAATACACTTGTCCTTCCTGATAGAAAAAAAAAATGTAGCAAGAAACTAAGATGCATTCCTTTGTCAGGAAATATTGATGGTGTACAGGGAGAAAACATTGCTAGAGAAGTTAAACAAGTATTAGAACCAATTATGCAATATTGGGGTTTCTACTATGCTTCACCTTACAAGGTATATAGGATTCCAAATGAATAAGAATGACATACATAAAAAACTACTGTTTTGTGAGCCATGGAAGGAAAGATCTCTTCAATAGTAAATGGCCTCTTTAATACAATGTTTTATGGAAAACCAGTGTGAACATAACCACTGATGAAGCTTTGACTGATAAAAATGGGATTAAAAAATTTTGAAATTCACTCACTGCAACATTAGCAGGCATGCAACTGTGGCAAAGAGCCTAAGACATATTCAGTGTGTTAGAGGATGCCATCATTTTAGCACACATAAACCAACAGATAAGCAAATACACAATAACTGAAAGGAAATAAGTACTATGGGGGGAAAAAGGATAGGGAATCAGGACTGGGAGTGGGAGTACGATTTTAATAGTGTAATCAGGGAGACTTTACTGAGTTGACATTTGAGCACACTTTGAAGGGGGTAAGAGAGCCATGCAGACTTGGGGATGGGAAGGAGGACGAAGGACGTGTTCAAGGCAGAGTAAGAATGCAAAAGCCTTAAGACAAAAATGTGCCTGGAAGGTTCGAAGAATAGCTAGGAGGCAAGTAGTCACTAAAGTAGTATGAGTGGGGAACTGTAAAAGATACAGTCAGAAAGGCAAGGAAGATAGGGTAAGGAGTAGATACTGTAGGGCCAAGGAAGACATTGTGAGGATTTTGGCTTTTGCTCTGGGTGAAATAAGAAGCCACTATAGGGCTCTGATTAGAGGAGTTACAGGACTATATATATGTCAAAAATATTAAAATTTAACCCTGATTGACTTTTAAGAAAACTGATTGAAAAAAGATAGATGATAATTTGCTTGTGAACTTCAACAAGAATCCTTGCATTAGTGAATGGGATGGGAAAATGTTAAGTGCCATTAATGATACTCCACTTCTACTTGGATGAATCTTAGTAAGATAAAACTAAGATTTGTTGAGGGGAGACTGTATCTACCACACCTTCAAATCATCTATCAGGCTATCAGCCCAAAATTTTGGAGGAAAGAAAATATTCCAAAGAGCATTAAGTCATATTGTTCTCACTTTAAAACATCATGGTAATAATGTTCTAATGACATTAAAATGTGCATTATTGGGAGCATGGGTGGCTCATTGAGTCTGACTTTGGCTCAGGTCATGATCTCAGGGTCCTGGGATCGAGCCCCGCATCAGGCTCTCTGCTCAGCGGGGAGGCTGCTTCTCCCTCTTCCTCTGCCCCTCCCCCCGCTCATGCTCACTCATGCTCGCTCTCTCAAATAAATAAAATCTTTTTAAAAAATGTGTTATTTAGGGGCGCCTGGGTGGCTCAGTGGGTTAAGCCGCTGCCTTCGGCTCGGGTCGTGATCTCAGGGTCCTGGGATCAAGTCCCACGTCGGGCTCTCTGCTCAGTGGGGAGCCTGCTTTCCCCTCTCTCTCTGCCTGCCTCTCTACCTACTTGTGATCTCTGTCAAATAAATAAATAAAATCTTTAAAAAAATGTGTTATTTATCATGTCAGTAGTGCATGTATTATAAAAATAAATAAAGTGCTCAAAACACTTCTACTGTTGTAGTACCTTATCCAAAAGATCTGGAGACCATTCTCTTAGGATACAGAGAAGACAGATTCAACAACAAACATGGCTATGTGACAGAGGCCTCTTCTAAGTACCCAGTATTTCAGCAAGCCTATAATACCACCAATAGTCCCATTAATTAATTTCCTCTGCACAAATGAGTCCCTCTCTCCAAAATCACCTTTGTCTGAACTCTCCTGCTTATCATTCAAAGTACTTGTGATTTGTCCTCTATGAGGACTGCTTTCCCCTCCCCTGGGTAAAAGCAACTATGCTCTCCTTTGCGCCCTATCCTGTGCCCTGTTTCTAATTTCAGCACCTATCAGAATGGAGGTGATGTTATACCTCACTCACTCACTAGTCTGCTAGCCCATGAACCAAGGGGTCTGATCTTATTCATCTTTTTTTTTTAAGATTTTATTTATTTATTTGACAGAGAGAGAGATCACAAGCAGGCAGAGAGGCAGGTGGTTGGGGGGGGGGGGCACGGGCTGGGGTAAGCAGGCTCCCTGCTGAGCAGAGAGCCCAATGCAGGGCTTGATCCCAGGACCGAGATCATGACCTGAGCCGAAGGCAGAGGCTTAACCCACTGAGCCACCCAGGCGCCCCTTATTCATCTTTATCCCTGAAACACTAGCATACACTATGCCCCTCAAAAACTCCTACCAAATAAACTACCTAACCCAGTGGTATGTGCTGTGGAATTTAGTTACTAAGTCCTTTCCTGAGGCTTCAACCCACTGAGCCACCCAGGTGCCCCACTAATTCCTTTCCATATACCAAATCCTATCCCACAGATACATACCATATCTTACCAAAATATTAAATCTTAGATTATATGAATCACAATTTTTCATTTTTTTAAATCGGATTTTAGTTGATTAATATATTTTTTGAATTCTAACAAGTCTTCCAAGACACTGGTAAAGAATAAAAATCAATTTCAAAACTAAAAATGAATCAATCATTTTTAGTATTGATATCTCATTTTTCAAATATATTTTCATAAATGCTATTTAATGTTAAAAATCTTTTTTAAATAGATTCTTTAAAAAAAAATTTTTTTATTAACATATAATGTATTATTTGCTCCAGGGGTACAGGTCTGTGAATTGTCAGGTTTACACACTTCACAGCAGTCACCACAGCACATACCTTCCCCAATGTCCATAACCCCAACCACCCTCTCCATATCTCCCCTCCCCCCAGCAACCCTCATTTTGTTTTGTGAGATTAAGAGTCTCTTATGGTTTGTCTCCCTCCCAATCCCATCTTGTTTCATTTTTTCCTTCCCTATTCCCCAAACCCCCCACTTTGCCTCTCAAATTCCTCATATCAGGGAGATCATATGGTAACAATTTTTCATTTTTAATAGCAACTTATAAATAACTTGGGGGGATTCTACAGGGAGCCTGTATTTTCTACAACATCTATTAAAGGTTTAAAAAACAAAAATAAACATGTATGGAGCCATCGCACAGAGAATCTGATAACTGTACAGACCCTGTCGGCAGGAACCATGTTTTGATGTGTGTGACTACCTATGGTTGCACTGTACAACTAACAAATGCAACCAGTACCAGGACCAGTCACACAGGTCTTACAGAAGACCTACAGAGATCTCCCTCAACTAAAAATGGGGTTACGTCCTGATCAGCCCATCAGTTGATAGTAAGTCAAAATGGATTTCATATATCTCACCTACCTTAAACGTGCTCAGAACACTAACATTACCCAAGTTAGGCAAAATCACGCAACGCAAAGACTGTTTTATAATACAGTGTTGAATATCTCATGTAATTTATGGAATACTGTACTGAAAGTGGAAAACACAGTTGTTGTATGGGTACAAAATGGTTGTCAGTTTATCGGTGGTTTGCCCTCATGTGTGGCTGCTCCTGCCCTGCATCACAAGAGTATCACAGCACACATGCTAGCCCGGGGGAAAAAATCAAAATCTGAAATTCTAAGTATGGTTTCTAGTAAGTGTGTATCACTTCTGCACCATCATAAAGTCGAAGAATCATAAATCAAACCACTGTTAAGTTGGGGACCATCTATGTACAGGATCTATACTCTTAAGAGAAATGTAAACTATTTTACCATCAAATTATTCTAATTTCCCAGAGCCACTTTTAATGGTGTGTATGAATATGAACTAGTGTCATTTATTTTCATTAACCAAGCACTATAAAGGATAAATGGGTATCAGTACTCAAAGGCTCAAGTTCTATGACTAAATATATTTTTACATCTCTTAATAGCACTGCAGGCATATCTTTAAGAAACAAGTGTCAAATAATATTCTAGATGTACCAAGGCATTTTAACTCATTCCTATTTACTATAATTATGTCTACTCAATTACTCAATATAGATGAAGAATCCAGTGCTTAATCTACCTCTGTCCCAACTAGATCTATTTCTAACAGCAAAATTATTATAAATAAACCTGTATTCTTACCATTATTGCTAATAAAATCTTCATGTAAAATAGGCAGGTCAAGTCGAATTCGTTTTAAACAGGTCTGGAAATAAAGAGATATTTTTACATTTTCATCAGTAACACTTGGGATAAAATGAGAATTTATTCAATTCTTACTTTCAAAAAAGTTGTTTTTCAAATAACTACTATTTTTTTTTCCTACCATGACAGATTTCAAAATAAAAACACCAAACAGTGACTTAGCCTCAACTAAAATCCATCCTTGGCACTATTTAGCATTATGATTGATATTCATAATAATCTCAACACCTACCTGAACTTCCTTTTTACTTCCCAGGTATTCAACTCTGTCAATAAAATCCTCGAATTGCAGCTTAGGGAATAGCCTATGTGCCCAATGCTCCATGTGTCTGATTAGCGTTTTCAAGTCTTCAGCCTGGCACATAAAAATAAAAATGCTAAATAGAAGACTCATTCTCACAACTAACCTTGTCAGCAGATTTCAGAACTGAATAGTAATGCCAAAGTCACTGGTGTCATTTTATAAGGTTAAGAAACTTCTGAAGAAACTTTAAGAAGAGGAACTATTCGTTGAGTTTAAGAGGACTGCAGTCTAAAAGAGCACTGGATATAGATTAAAAAAAAAAAAACAACAAAAAACCCAGTACAAAAACTTGATAAAACTTAAAAGATAATCATATATCTTTTTTTAAAAGAATTTATTTATTTGAGTGAGAGCCCACAAGACAGCACAAGCAGGGAGAACAGCAGCAGGAGAGGGATAAGCAGGCTCCCTGCTGATCAGGTAGCCTGATGCAAGGCTCCATCCCAGGACTCAAGGATCATAACTTGAGCTGAAGGCAGATGGATATCATGTATCTTTTCAGAACTGTAAAGGAATATGTGAAAATAAGCTTTAATAAAATATGTCAAAATATCTTTTAGGAATAATTAAACAAAATGACAGGTCCCTAAATCATACATACACAACAAAGCATTGAGAATTCAAAACTACAAAAATATATTCGGAAATCCTAAGGGTAAAGTACAAAGACTAGCAACAACAGTTAAAATGTTCTCAGGGCGGTACACCTGGGTGGCTCAGTTGGTTAAGCGGCTGCCTTCGGCTCAGGTCATGATCCCAGCGTCCTGGGATCGAGTCCCACATCAGGCTCCTTGCTCGGCAGGGAGCCTGCTTCTCCCTCTGCCTCTGCCTGCCACTCTGTCTGCCTATGCTCGCTCTCTCTCTCTCCCTAACAAATAAATAAATTTTTAAAAAAATTTTTTAAAAAATGTTCTCAGGGCACAATTCCTCTTTATATATGAAATTTTAATTTAACATTTAAAATTTTTAAAAACAAAAATGAAAAAGTTTAATAAACTGGACTAAGGAGTAACAAAATTGCAAATTCCTGGTTTTGATGTAAAATATTTTATTCTTAATAGTATTTTAAAGATTTATTTACTTATTTTTGAGACAGTGTATGTGAGAGATGACACTTGTACACGTGAGTGGGGAGAAGGGCAGGGGGTAGAAATCCCCAGACTCCCCAATGAGCACAGGGCCAGAAGTGGGGCTCCCTCAGATCATGACCTGAGTGGAAAGCAAGAGTGAGACACTCTTAACCGACTAAGCCACCCAGGTGTCCCTTAACAGTATTTTAAAACAGAATAGTCAAGGGGTGCAGGAGGCTCAGCTGACTCAGATCATGACCTTAGGATCTTGGGATGGAGTCCCACATTGGGCTCTCTGCTCAGCGGGGAGTCTTCTTCTCTCTCTGCTTCTGCTGCTCCCCCTGCTTGTACGCTCTCTTTCTCTCAAATAAATAGTAATAATAAAAAAAAAAAAAACTGTCAAAAGCACAGGCTCTGGATCACACTGTATAGAATCAAATCTCAATCCTGCTACCTAATAGCTCTGTGACTTTAAGCAAATCACTCTACCACTGTGCCTTCTTTTTCGCGTTGAGAGAATATTCTACACATTTTGTAGGGTTGTGAGAAATAAGTAATACAAATAAAGTGCCTGACACAAAGTATACACTCAAATACTGGTTATTTTCCTGTTATCTGATCTTGTCTAAGGCGGCAATGGTCAACCCAACCAGTAACTAAACATATAATACAACAGCATTGTGCTTGCAACACATACACTAAAGTAATACAGAGAAGATGTGTTTTCCTTCTCATTCTGATAATAAAGGTAAGTTTGTTTGTTTGTTTGTATTTAACTCAATCACCTAAGATTATTTTCTAATTGTTGGGGGGTAGCTGGTCAGTCACCTCACAATATCATGTTAGACCTAAGGGTCACAAGAGAAATACCTAAATATACCTAAATATAAGTCATACATGGAGAAAAAAGCAGCGAGGATTCAACTCTGTGACAAAACAGGAAGAATTTCCAAGGGCAAAGTACAGAAGACTAAACAGCATACACTCCTGGAGCCCACCCTCACCCAGTGAAGAAACATAAAATTTGTATCCTTCATATAAACTCATTTATTTTAATAAAGTACTTATTATGAAAATGGTGAGGACTTCATTAAAGTCAAAGCACCAATTCATCCTTACAACCTGAAAATTTCAACAAGGGCAATGAATTAACTGGGATGGTTTTGTGTTTTGTTTTTTCTTTTTAGGTAAGCTTTACACCCAACATGGGGCTTTAACTCACAACCCCAAGATCGAGTCTCATGCTCCACTAACTGAGTCAGCTAGGTGTCCCTCTTGTTTTTTTGAGATGGGTATGCTTTTAAAATATCCTGATTTACATTTAGTTTTCTGGCAAAATAGGACAGACTTCTATTCTCTCTTCCCATCCACTGAAGCTGAGCAAAGGTACTACAATTTTTCAGCCTCCCGGCTTTAAAATCTTGGATTTTTTGTTTTTAAAAAAATTTTTTAAAATAAGCTCTACAATGTAGGGCTCCTATTCACGACCCCAAGATCAGGAGTTACACGTTGTACCAACTAAGCCAGCTGGGCACCCCTCCTGGGATTATCTTTTTTTTTTTTTTAATTTATTTGTCAGAGAGAGAGGGAGAGAGAGCGAGCACAGGCAGACAGAGTGGCAGGCAGAGGCAGAGGGAGAAGCAGGCTCCCTGCCGAGCAAGGAGCCCGATGCAGGACTCAATCCCAGGACGCTGGGATCATGACCTGAGCCGAAGGCAGCCGCTTAACCAACTTAGCCACCCAGGCGTCCCTATTTTTTTTTACTTCTTTTTACCTCCTTATATCCAACTGCCTATAAGTACTATATGTTGTTTATGTCTCTACTACTACCCTATCAGGCTGTCTTGACCCTGTTCATCTTCACCCTGGTAATGCAACAGTATCTGAACTGCTCTCTGCTTCCAGTCTCTTCCCTCTTTCCCATTATCCTGCATATCACACTAAGATGGTGCTCACTGTTACATTAACAGTACTCTAGCTGGACTATGAAAGGGGAAGTCTTAACTGTTGGCTTTGGACACTTAAACCTCTAAAATTCCTGGTATCTGGGTGGCTCAGTCACTTAAGCGTCTGCCTTCAGCTCAGGTCATGGTCCTGAGATGGAGCCCCACGTCGGGCTCCCTTATCAGTGGGGAGTCTTCTTCTGCCACTCCCCCTGCTTATGCTTGCTCTCTGTCAAATAAATAAATAAAATCTTTAAAAGAATTCTAAAATCTCATTTCCTTAACTAGATAATGGAACCAACACAGCTACCCCACAGGTTTGAGAATTAAAGAATATATTTGAAAATACTTCATAAACCGCAAAGCTCTATAAAGATATCTGCAAAAAATTGTATCTACACTCTACATTATTCAAAGATAAGAGACTTTTAGGGGTGCCTGTGTAGCTCAGTCAGTTAAGCTATGACTCTTGGGGCGCCTGGGTGGCTCAGTGGGTTGGGGCCTCTGCCTTCGGCTCAGGTCATGATCTCAGGGTCCTGGGATTGAGCCCTTCATCGGGCTCTCTGCTCAGCAGGAAGCCTGCTTCCTCCTCTCTCT
>PISX010022298.1:0-32004 GCA_004024625.1 Mellivora capensis | reverse complement strand
TTTTTTTTTTTTTTTTTTTTTTTTTAATTCATTTGATGGACAGAGATCACAAGTAGGCAGAGAGGCAGGCAGAGAGAGAGGAGGAAGCAGGCTCCCTGCTGAGCAGAGAGCCTGATGCGGGGCTCTATCCCAGGACCCTGGGATCATGACCTGAGAGGAAGGCAGAGGCTTTAACCCACTGAGCCACCCAGGCGCCCCTAGCCTGGTTCTTAATCGTCCTGTTTTACCTCGAGAAAATCTCCAGTGTTCTGCCTAGAGAGATGGTCATCCAGTAGTGTGAAGTGAGGCAGTGAGGGAAATTGGGAAGGCTAGTGACTCATTAAACAAACATTGTGCCAATCTTCTTTTCATTTTTACCTTCAGCAAAAGTACCCGGTAGTTGATTTCCTAAGTGTTTGGAGTTCTTTGTTGGAAATTAGTTTTCACACTTTTCAGTTGCTACATCAGTTACCATGTGTTCTGCATTGCACCTTCTAAGAGTTTTGTTGTCATGGCTTCATCTTCTGTTCTTTTTGTTCTTGTGAGTTTACACCCTTAAAAAATACCCTTGGGGTACCTGGGTGGCTCAGTCGGTTAAATGTCTGCCTTCAGCTCAAGTCATAATCCCGGAGTCCTGGGATCAAGTCCCACATTGGGCTCCTTGTTCACAGGGGAGCCTGCTTCTCCCTCTGCTGCTCCCCCTGCTTATGTGCGCGCTCGCTCTCTCTCTCTCTCTGAAAATAAATAAATAAATAAATAAAATCTTTTTTAAAAAATCCTTTTACAGGGGCGCCTGGAAGGCTCAGTCGGTTAAGCAACTGCCTTCAGCTCAGGTCATGATCCTGGAGTCTGGGATCGAGTACCGCATCGGACTCCCTGCTTGGAGAGTCCTCTGCCTGCTTGGCAGAGAGCTTTCTGCCTGCTTGGCAGAGAGTCCGCTTCTCCCACTGACCTTTCTCCACTTAATGCTCTCTCTCTCTCTCTCTCTCATTCTCTCTCTCAAATAAATAAATAAAATCTTTTAAAAAAATCGTTTTACAATCATTTAGTGGAGACTCAGTAGGGAATGGGCAAATGTATGTCTTCAGTCCTCTTTCTAAGTTCTTTCAATTTGTTTCTGTTTTTACCGAGATAAAATTTACACAACATGCAGTTAACCATTTAAAAGTATATAATTAACTGTTTTCAAGTATACAATTAGGTGTATTTGGTGTGTTTACAATGTTGTGCATCGCCAGCTCTCTTTAGTTTCAAAACTTTTTCACCAGCCCTTAAAAAAACCCATACCCATTAAGAAATCTTTCCCCATTTCCTTCTCCCTGCATCCCTGGTTACCTCTAATCTGCTTTCTATCTCTATGATTTGCCTACTCTAGACACATCATCTAAAAGGTATCATAGAGTATGTGATATTTTTTTAATCTGGCCTCTTTCCCTTACTGTAATGTTTCCCACGTTAATCAAGGTTGCAACATCTTTGACTACTTTGCTCCTTTTTAGGGCTTCCATTGTTTGTGTGCACCATAATTTGCTTCCCCATTCATCCACTGATGGACATCTGGATTGTTTCTACCTTTCGGCTATTAATAAATAATGTTGCTATAAACATTCATGTACAAGCTTCTATGAAGACAGTATATTTACATTCTCTCGGGTATATACCTAGAGGTGGATTTGCGGGGTCTTATGCTAATTCTGTGTTTCACTTTTCTGAGGGACTGTCAAACTGTTTTTCCACAATAACTATACCATTTTACATTGCTACCACTAATATATGAGGGTTCCCATTTCTCCACATCCTTGACACTTACTATTATTTATTTATTTTCTAATCAAAGCCACCCTAGGGTGCCTGAGTGGCTGAGATTGTTAAACATCCAACTCTTGATTTCAGATCAGGTCATGATCTCAGGGTGATGAGACAGAGCTCCATGACTGGCTCTACTCTTTGCGGGGAATCTGCTTGAGAGTCTCTCTCCCTCTCCCTCTGCTCCCTCACCCAAATAAATAAATAAAATCTTGGGGGGAAAAATTAAAACCATCGAAGTGGGTATGAAGTGGTATCTCATTATGGTTCTTATTTACATTTCTTTAATGACCAATGTTGAAGGGCTTTTTAATTTAAACTTATTTATTTATAAAGTAGGCTCCATGCCCAGAGTGGAGTCCGACATGGGCCTGAACCCACAATCCTGAGATTAATTCAACCAACTGAGCTACCAAGGTGCCCCTCAAACATCTTTTCTTGTGCTTGTTGGCAATTTATCTTTCTTCTTTGGAGAAATGTCTATTCAGTTCCTTCACCCATTTTTAAAATTGGGTCTTTTTGTTTTTGAACTGTAAGAGTTCCTTATATATTTATATATATTTATATATTCTGGATATTCAAATTCATCAGATATATTATTTGCAAATACTTTCTTCCATTTTCTGGGTTGTCCTTTCTTTCTCAATTTTCAGGTTTTTCTGTTTTTTTTTAAGAAAGGAAATCAACTTTCTGAAGGGAAAATGTCATCGTAACACAGAATCATCTGCAGAGGGTTTTGTGGAATGGCATTTTTCAAGAACTATTTTTTAAATTTTTATTCTTGAAGTATAATTGATAAAATGTTGTATTAATTTCAGGTGCATAACATAGTGATTCCACAATTCTTTACATTATGTAATGCCCACCACAAAGTGTAGTTACCATCTGTCAGTAAAGAATGTTATTATTATTTGTTAACTATATTCCTCATGTTGTACTCTTCATCCCTGTGACCTATTTATTTTATAACTGGAAGACTGTACCTCTTAAACCCCTGCATCTATTTTGCCCATCCCCCCACTGTTTCTCCTCTGGCAACCACCAGTTTGTTTTCTGTATTTATGAGTCTGTTTGTTTGTTTGATTAGGTTTCACATATGAGTGAAATCGTATGTTATTTGTCTTTCTCTGTCTTTTTTTCACTGATCATACTACCTTCTAGGTCCATGCATGTTGTTATAGGTGGCAAGAATTTATTCTTTTTATTTTATTTTTTTTAAAGATTTTATTTATTTGAGAGAGAGCGAGAGAGAAAGCACGAAAGGAGGGTCAGAGGGAGAAGCAGACTTCCCAATGAGCAGGAAGCTGATGCGGGACTCAATCCCGGGACTCCAGGATCAGGACCGGAGCCAAAGGCAGATGCTTAACCAACTGAGCATCAGGCTCCCTGCTCAGTGGGAACCCTGCTTCTCCCTCTGCCTGCCACTCCCCCTGCTTGGGCACACGCACTCTCTGTCAAATAAATAAAATCTTTTTAAAAATTTTAAAAAAAAATTTTAATTAAAAAAAATTAATTGGCCATAGATATTTTAGGTTTATTTCTGTACGCATTTATGTTCTATTAGTCTATATGTTTATCCTTACACCAATACCACACTTTTTGATTACTGCTTTGTATTAAGCTTTTGAATTATGAAGTGGGAGTCTTCATGCTTTTCCCTTTTCAATATTGTTCTGGCTGTTCTGGGCCCCTTTCAGTTCCATATAAATTTGAGGACTGGCCTCATTTCTGCAGAAAAAGCCACTGAAATTTTGGTACAGACCACAATGACTAGACTGCTTTGTGGAATATTTCAGTGTTAAAATTAAATCTTCCAATCCATGAACAAGGGAATTCTTACCACTTATTTAGCTTTTTAATTTCTTTCAGCAATATTTTGCAGTTATCAGTGTGCAGGTTTTCTACCTCTTTGGTTAAATTTATTCCTAAGTACTGTATTCTTTTGGAGGCTGATGTAAATAGAATTATTTTCTTAATTTACTTTTTGTATTGTTCCTTGGTATATGGAAGCACAACTGAATTTTATGTGTTGATATTCTACCTCCCAACTTTCCTTAATTTGTTTATTAGTTCTAATTGTGTTTTGTGGATTCTATGGGATTTTCTATATATAGACTCATGCCATCTGCAAAGAGATAGTTTTACTTCTTCCTTTCCAATTTGGATGCCTTTTATTTCTTTTTATTGCCTAACTGCTCTGGCTAGGACTCCCAGTACAATGTCGAATAGCAGTGGTTAAAGTGGCATCTTTGTTTCGTTCTTGGTATTAGGGAAAAAGCTTTCAATTTTTCACCATTAAGTATGATGTTAGTTATGGGGTTTTCATAAATCCCTTGATCATTTTAAGGATGTTCCCTTCTATTCCTAGTTTGTTAGTTTTTTTTCTTTTATCATGAAAAAGTATTGAATTCTGTTAAATGTTTTTCTGTATCAATTCGGATGATCCCCCATTCTAGTACTGTGGTGATTAATTTTCATATGTTAAATCACCCCTGCATTCCTGCCCTAAATTCCGTTTGCTTATTTTTTTAATATGGTGTTAAATTTGGTTTGCTAGGGCACATGGGTGGCACAGTCGGTTAAGCATCTGCTTTCGGCTCGGGTTGATCCCGGGGTCTTGGGAATCAAGCCCCACATCAGGCTCCTTTCTCAGCAGGGAGTCTGCTTCCTCTCCCTCTGCCTGCTGCTTCCCCGGCTTGTGCTGTCAAAATAAATTTTAAAAAATATTAAAAAAAAAAAAAGCAGTATGTTAGAATCAATGTGGAATTTCACACAGGTACTCATACTATACCCCACCAAAGCAGAAAGAAAATACTCCCTAAAAAGAGATTTATTTATTTATTTAAAGATTTATTTATTTATTTATTTATTTATTTGACAGAGAGATCACAAGTAGGCAGAGAGGCAGGCGGGGGGGGGGGGGGGGGGGGGGAGTGAAGCAGGCTCCCTGCCGCAGAACAGACAGTCCAATTTGGGGCTCAATCCCAGGACCCTGAGAAGGACCCTGAGATCATGACCTGAGCCAAAGGCAGAGACCCAACCCACTGAGCCACCCACACACCCCAAGAGTTTTATTTATTTTAAATAAAAGATTTTATTTATTTATTTGAGAAAGAGAGTGAGAGAAAGCAAGAGTGAGGGGTTGGACAGGCAGAGGGAGAGGGAGAAGCAGGCTGTCCACTGAGCAGGGAGCCTGACTTGGGGCTGTAATCCAGGACTCACAAGCAGTGGGACTGGGAGAGGGAGAAGCAGGCCTCCCACTGAGCAGGGAACCCAATGCAGGGCTCCATCCCAGGGCCCTGGGATAGTGACCTGAGCTAAAGGCACACACTTAACGACTGAGCCACCCAGGCACCCCCAAGAAGAGTTTTTAAAAAGTAAAGGAATCCTTTAGGTCCTATCGCTGCTGAAAAACAGTAGTAATGAACAACTGTTCAAAGGAATTCTCACCTAAAAAGAAAAAAACAGGAGAATCATTTGGTAACCATCTACTTAATATTATGCTTGATTACAGGGACAAAGTCAATAGTGAAGAAAGGTTCTGCCACCACAGCTTAACATCCACATGTAGGAAAAAATAAGTACAGTCAATTCATAGTCATCAAAGAAAATATAGAATATATACTAGTATGATTTTGTTTAAAAAATGCCAGGGCAATTTAATTTTTTCCTATAATAGCCATTATAGTGGCCTACAAAGAGAGAACAATTAGAAAATCAAATCTACCTAGATTATAAATAATAAGCCTTTGTTTGAATCCATCGCATGTGACATTCTCAACAACGGGAAAAGAAATCATGGTAGCAATTAGGTATACAAATTGTTGTTTTGGAAATAGTGACCCACAGATATCAACATTTAGATAGCTTTTCCTTTAGTACAATATCAACATTAGTAGCTTGTCCTTTTTAAGTTACTTATGAATAACCAATATAACAATATTAAATACATATTCATGTTTCCAAATGTTACACTGGATTAGTATTATTAGTATTGTATAATACTTGTATTAACTATAATGGCAATGGCAACTACTATAAAAGACAAAATTCTAAATTACCATGAGAAGCTGTGGGAAAATCTCTTAAAAGCAGAGAAAAAATGGGTGCCCGGGTGGCTCAGTCAGCTAAGCATCGAGTCTTGGATTTGGCTCAGGTCATGATCTCAGCGTTGTGAGATGGAGCCCACATGTTGGGGGCCAGGCTCTGAGTTCATGAGCATGGAATCTGCATGGGATTCATTTTTTTAAATTAATTATTTATTTATTTTTGTAATAGAGAAAGAGCATGCATGTGAACCTGAGTGGGGGAGGGGCAGAAGGAGAAGCAGCCTCCCTGCTGAGCAGGGAGCCTGATTCGAGTCTTTTTTTTATTTTAAAAGATTTTATTTATTTATTTGACAGAGATCACAAGTAGGCAGAAAGGCAGAGAGAGAGAGGGAGAGAGAGAGGAGGAAGCAGGCTCCCTGCCGAGCAGAGAGCCCAATGTGGGGCTTGATCCCAGGACTCTGGGATCATGACCTGAGCTGAAGGCAGAGGCTTTAACCCACTGAGCCACCCAGGCACCCCTGATTCGAGTCTTAATCCCAGGACTCTGGGATCATTACCTGAGCTAAGACAGATGCTTAACCAACTGAGCCACCCTACCTGGGATTCTCTCTCTCCCTCTCTCCTCCTGCCCCTCCTCCACTCTCTAAAATAAGTAAATCTTGGGGCATCTGGGTGGCTCATTTGGTTAAGCAGCTGCCTTTGGCTCAGATCATGATCCCAGAGTCTTGCGATCGAACCCCGCATCAGGCTCCCTGCTCAGCAGAGAGCCTGCTTCTCCCTCTCCCTCTCCCTGGCATTCTGCCTACTTGTGCTCACTATCTGTCTGTCAAATAAAAAAAAAATCTTTATTAAAAAAAAGTAAATAAATAAAATAAAATAAATCTTTTTAAAAAAAGGCTGAGAGGGGCGCCTGGGTGGCTCAGCGGGTTAAGCCTCTGCCTTCGGCTCAGGTCATGATCTCAGGGTCCTGGGATCGAGCCCCGCATCGGGCTCTCTGCTCAGCAGGGAGCCTGCTTCCTCCTCTCTCTCTCTGCCCACCTCTCTGACTACTTGTGATCTCTATCAAATAAATAAATAAAATCTTAGAAAAAAAAAGGCTGAGAGAAAACAAAAAAGTGGTCAAGTTATGATTCCAACATTAATACAGACTACAGTAAGACCACACCAGACAAATAATGGATTGTGAATTATATTTAGAAAGTAGTGTAGAATAACACAAGCCCAAGGCGGGGTGAGGATCAAAAGAGAAAATATGATGAACACTAACTTTGGAGTCAAATACACCACTTAATAGATGCCTTATCTTCTTCAAGTTAATTAATCTGAGTTTCAATTACCTTATCAGTAAATTGAGGATAATATCTATACTGAAAGGTTGCTGTGAGGATTCTAGATAATCTGTATCAATATCTAGCATCCGGGCGCCTGGGTGGCTCAGTGGGTTAAGCCTCTGCCTTCGGCTCAGGTCATGATCTCAGGGTCCTGAGATCGAGCCCCACATCAGGCTCTCTGCTCAGCAAGGAGCCTGCTACACCTCTCTCTCTCTGCCTACCTCTCTGCCTACTTGTGCTCTCTCTGTCAAATAAATAAATAAAATCTTTAAAAAAAATATCTAGCCTCATATCTGGAACACCACTAAATAAATGTTTTATGTATCTAACATATGCATACATATATAACATTTAAAAGAACAGAAGCAAATCTGGTTCTCAATAATCTGTGTATTACTACTAAGTATAATTTTTAAGTCAACAATAGAGTTCTACTGCTTAAAACAGCATATTATCCAAGTTAATAAAAGCTAAATATAAGAACTTTAAAAGTAGTCATCTAATAAACCACATCGGTAAGTCCTTTACTACAATGATATGAACGCTAACCCTTATGCTTCCAAAGAGTGTACAAGATCCATTATTTCAGAAACCAATGTCATGTATTATAGTCCCTCCACTTCTCCCCAACCCAGCATTCTCTATTAGATACCATTTCTTCTCTTAATGCCTTACTACTCTACACTTTCCTCCTACATATCAGGCTACTAACAAGGATGACACCAGACCCCTCTCTGTTCTCAGTCTCTTACAGAAAAGATCCTCCATCCTATCTCTCAAACTTAAGGCTGGTTCCCCTGAGGACACTGCTTCTCAGGAAGTCACTGTAGTATACAGCTGCTTATTCACCAATTCTCAAATGTGTGCTCTGGGGCCAAAAGACAAGAGAGCCAGCATCACTCTCTCATCTATTTCCACACACCTCTCCCAGCTTTTGCAACATTTCTTACCAGTCTTTGAAAGGTCCATACCATCCAGCTAAATCACCTTCCATCTGTTATTACCATTATCCAATGTCCTCTAGGTCACTGGCATCTGTAACAGATTTCCTCTACAATCCAAGTCTACTTGACCCTAGGCATCTTCAACATCCAAGTCCTCCATCACCACCTCACTTCAGCATTTAATTCCCAGGAACTTAACTTGGACTTTGACATTGCCTTGGGCCCATTTTGCTACATATAATCTTAAAATTCTAAAATTCCAATCTCTTACCACTATCCCTAACTATCATCACTCTTTCTCTTACTCCATTATACCAACTGTGTTACCTCATCTAGATGCACAGTCTTTTAACCCTTCCCCTTTCAGTCCTTCACCTCATGGTTTTACTTACTATCTTATCGAAACTGTATCTCAGATTCTAGCACTTCAAATGCCTTCTTCCAGACAGCTCATTTTCATCTCCTCTTTGAGCTTCCACCCAGCAGATTTCAACCCAGAATCAATCCAATCATTTGTTTTTCTGTTATTAAACATAAGAAATTAAGTATCACTAGGGGAATGGATGAGGCAGGAGTGGCAGGCAGGCAGGAAAAGACAACACCAATCCAGACTGGAAGAAACACAAATAACAGAGAACTACTATCTCCTACACCACCCTCAAAAATATGATCTCTACAAATGCCTATATTTATCCTTTTCATTTCTTCCTTTCTCAGTAAAAAAGTGACCCATCTCCCATATAAAGCTATTCTCCATCCATGCTCTAAATTCCATTCCCCAGTCCCATCAGTTACCTTCTCTTTCATTGCTTAACCTTCCCCTTCTCACCACCTACTTCTTCCTTCAATCTGTCACTTCCTTTAAGAAGTTTCCCTGAGATCTGAGTTCTTCTCTAAGGTCTTCACTCTTCTTCATCTAAAATACTGTTTTAAGATGGGGGCAATTTTGATCCCAAGATTGCCAATGTCTGGAGGCAGTTTTGGTTGTGATAGCTGAAGGGGTACTACTGGGCACATAGCAAGTAGGGGCCAGAGATGCTGCAATGAATAACTCAGCTCCCAAAACAAAGAATTACCCAGTCTAAAATGTCAATAGTACCAAAGCTGAGAGACCATGCTCTAAAAACTAAATTTTCAGGAGAGCCTAGGTGGCTCAGTGCATTAAGCATCCGACTCTTAATTCTGGCTTCAATCATGATCTCAGAGTCCATGAGAGCCCAATGACCCTGGGATCATGACCTGAGCTTAACCAACTGAGCCACCCAGGTACCCCAATAAATAAATCTTAAAAAAAAAAAATACTCTCTCTTCCACTCCCTCTGCCCCTCCCCCCTCTAAAAAATACAAATATATTTTCAGAAAAAGTCATGTACTGTTACTGTCTCCACTTCCTCATTTTTCAATGTTATCTGGCTTCAGGTCTCATCCATACACTGAAATAGCTCTTAATACAGAATGCACTTTTATCCACCTCCCTGAAGAAGTAGATGTTAATTACTCCTCCTTAAAGTCCTCTACTTGAAAAGCAACAATGAAGACATGAAAGCTGAAAATAAATGAAACAGAAAATAGAGAAAAATCAATAAAACCAAAATATGATGCTTTAAGAAGACCAAGTAAACTAAAAACTTAGGTACACACAAAAACCTGTGTGTAACGCTATAGAATTATTCATAATTGCCTAAATCAGGAAGAACCAAGCTGTCTTTCAACAGATGAATGTATAAACTAACTCTGATACATCCATAGTGGAATTCTTCACAGTGATTAAAAGGAACTAGCTATTAATTCATACAATAACATGGATGCAACTTAAATACGTTTTGCATCGTGAAAGAAACTAGACATAAAAGGAAGAGGGAGTGGGGTTCCTGGGTGGCTCAGTGGGTTAAAGCCTCTGCCTTCGGCTCAGGTCATGATCCCAGGGTCCTGGGATCGAGCCCCACGTCGGGCTCCCTGCTCAGCAGGGAGCCTGCTTCCTCCTCTCTCTCTGCCTGCTTCTCTGCCTACTTGTGATCTCTGTCAAATAAATAAATAAAATCTTAAAAAAAAAAAAAAAGAAAGAAAAGGAAGAGGGAGTGACTATAAAGGTGGCTCATGGGAGGATTTTTAAGATAAGGAACTTTCTATATGGCAATAGGGTAAGGAACACATAACACTATGCATTTGTCAAAATCCACAGAACTGTACATCACAAAGAATGAACTTTAATGTATGCAGATTAAAAAAAAAAAAATCAGGGGCCCCTGGGTGGCTCAGGGGGTTAAAGCCTCTGCCTTCGGGTCAGGTCATGAGCCCAGGGTCCTGGGATCGAGCTCCCATCGGGCTCTCTGACGGGCAGGAAGCCTGCCTCCTCCTCTCTCTCTGCCTGCCTCTCTGCCTACTTGTGATCTCTGTCTGTCAAATAAATAAATAAAATCTTAAAAAAAAAAGTATCTGGAATATATAAAGAACTCTTCCAACTGAACAACAAAAAGCCAACTCAATTTTAAAATAGGACTATTTTTAGGACTTGGATACACATTTCTCCAAAGAAGTTATACAAATAGCTGGTGAACACACGAAGAGATGCTCAGCATCACGAGTCATTAGGGAAATGGTAATTAAAACCAGTGAGAGACCAAAAACAAAAAATAACAAGTATTAGTAAGAATGTGGAAAAACAGGAACTCTTGTGCACTGCTAATGGGAATGTAAAATAGTGTGGCTATTGTGGAAAACAGTTTGGCAGTTCCTCAAAAAGTTAAACACAGGGGCGCCTGGGTGGCTCAGTGGGTTAACCCTCTGCCTTCAGCTCAGGTCATGATCTCAGGGTCCTGGGATGGAGCTCCACATCGGGCTCTCTGCTCTCTCTCTGCTTGCCTCTCTGCCTACTTGTTGTGATCTGTCAAATAAATAATCTTTAAAAAAAAAAAGTTAAACACAGAATTAATATATGACCCAGCAATTGCACTCTTAGGCACATACCTAAGAGAAAGGAAAACATGTCCACAAACTTAGTATATCAATGTTCACAGAAGCACTTAAACAACTGAAAGACCTACACAATGAAAACCATAAAATATTGCTGAGAGAAATTATATAACAGCAATATAATAAAATAACAATGATATATAACAAATTAACAAAATACTTTGTTAAATAAATATTTTTATTTTGTAAAATAAAAAATTTTATCTGTAGGTTGGAAGATTCAATACTGACATCAGTTCTCCCAAAACTGGTCTACAGATTCATCATAGTTTGGAGCACCTGGCGGGATGAGCTGGTAGAGTATACAACTCTTGATCTTGGGGTCATGAGTTTGAGCCCCATGTTGGGAACAGAAGTAGAGATTACTTAAAAAAAAAAATAGATTCAACATAATCCTAATCAAAATTCCAATAGATTTTGGGGGCACCTGGGTGGCTTAGTTGGAGGAGCGTCCAACTCTTGATTTTTGGCTCGGGCTGTGATTTCAGGGTCGTGGGATCTAGCTGCATCCAGCCCCATGCTCAGCAGAGAGTCAGACTGAGGTTCTCTCCATCCCTCTGCCCCTCCCCCATTGCGTGTGCACAAGTGCACGCACATACACGCACCTGCTCTTCCTTTCTCTCAATCAATCTTAATAAAAAAAAATTTCAGTAGGTTTTTTTTTTTTTTTCAATAGAAATTGACAAGCTGATCCCAAAATTTACATGGGAAGGCAAAAAGGATTTAGAATAGCCCAAACAGTGTGAAAAACAACAATGCTGGAAAAGTGATACCAATTTTGAGTGATTCTAAAGGTACAGTTATCATGAGCATATTATCAAGGACAAAAGGACAGACACAGTTTAACATAAAACAGAGTTCAAAAATAAACTCATAAATATGGTGAACTTATTTCTGAAAAAGGTGCAAAGTCAATGCTGGGAGAGAGAACAGCCTTTTCAACAAATGGGCCTGGAAAAACTGGATATCCATATGGAAACAAACAACGAACTTGGGTCCACATGTCACACCATACACACACAAAAAATTAACTCAAAATAGATTGTAGACCGGGACGCCTGGGTGGCTCAGTTGGTTAGGCGGCTGCCTTCGGCTCAGGTCATGATCCCAGCGTCCTGGGATCGAGTCCCACATCGGGCTCCTTGCTGGGCAGGGAGCCTGCTTCTCCCTCTGCCTGCCACTCTGTCTGCCTGTGCTCGCTCTCTCTCTCTCTCCCTCTCTCTCTGACAAATAAATAAATTTAAAAAAAAAATAGATTGTAGACCTAAATGTAAAACCCAAAACTCTAAAACCCCCAAAAGAAAATCGAGGAGGAAATCATCATGAACTTAGGTTAGGCAAAGACTTCTTAGATATCACATCAAAAGCACAATCAATAAAAGAACAAATTGATAAATCAAACCTTATCAAAACTAAAAGCTTCAATCATACATGGAAAACAAAACTAAAAGCTTCTATAAAACACACTGTTCATGAAAAGACAAGACATCTATTAGAAGGAACTCTTTGGAAAGCATGTAAGTGATAAAGGACTTGTGACCAAAAAAGTAGCAAACTCTCAAAACTGAACAATAAGAAAACAATCCTACTTTAAAAGAGGCAAAGAGGGCACCTGGGTGGCTCAGTGGGTAAGGCCTCTGCCTTCAGTTCAGGTCATGATCCCAGAATCCTGGGGCCCTGCATCGGGCTCTCTGCTCAGCAGGGAGCCTGCTTCCCCCTCTCTCTCTGTCTGCCTCTCTGCCTACTTGTGATCTCTCTTTCTGTCAAATAAATAAAAATAAAAATATAAAAGCTGAAAAAAAAAAATAAAAGAGGCAAAGACTTGGACACTTGACCAAAGATGATATAGAGAGGACAAAAAAAAAAAAAAAGCTTAATAGTATTAGCCATTAGGGAAATATAAATTAAAAACCTAATGAAATATCATCATACACCCATCAAAATGGCTGAAATAAGAAACAGTGATGATACCAAATACCAAAAGAAACTGGGTAACCTGTGCACTGCTGGTGGGCATGTATAAATCTGGCAGTTTCTTATAAAACTAAATTCACATGTTGGAGGTTGGGAGGCAACTGTACTTTTAGGCATTTAAACGAGAAAAGAAAACTTACAAACAAAAACCTGTATATAAATGTTCATAGTTACTTTATTCACAAAAGCCTAGTAAGTGGAAATAACCAAGTGTTTTTCAATAGGTTAAAGGTTAAATGAGTTGTAATACAATTCCTATCATGGAATACTTTTCAGTAATTAAAAGGAACAAACTTGGGGTGCCTGGGTGGCTCAGTGGGTTAAAGCCTTTGCCTTCGGCTCAGGTCATGATCCCAGGGTCCTGGGATCGAGCCCCACATCCGGCTCTCTGCTGGGCAGGGAGCCTGCCTACTTGTGATCTCTATCTGTCAAATGAATAAATACAATCTAAAAAATTTTGGGAAAAAAAAAAAAAAGAGGAACAAACTTGGGGCACCTGGGTGGCTCAGTCAGTTAAGCATCTGCCTTCGGCTCAGGTCACATGATCTCAGGGTCCTGGGACTGAGCCCCACTTCTGGCGCCCAGCTCGGTGGACGGCCTGCTTCTTCCTCTCCCTCTCTCACTCCCCCTGCTTGTGTTCCCTCTCTAGCGGTCTCTCTTTCTCTCTCTCTGGCAAATAAATAAATAAAACCTTTAAAAAAAAAAAAAAAAAGGAACAAACACTACAGACAACTTGGAAGGATCATCTGAGAATTATACTGAGTGATAAAAGCCCAACTCAAAAGGCTAACTACTGTAAGCCTTAATTTATATAACATTTTCTTGAAATAAAATTATGGAGATGGAGAATAGATTAGTGGTTGCCAGGAATTAGATAATGGGGTGGGGAGGAAGGAGGGAAGTGGGTGTGGTTATAAAGGGGTTAGTGGGATGGAACTTTGTGGTAATGGAACAGTTCTGTATCTTGATTATGGTGGTGGTTATACAAATCTACACAGGATAAACTGCACAGAACCTCTCTCTCTCTCTCTCTCTCTCTCTCTCACATGAGTGCATGTAGAATTGGTGACATGTGGGTAAGTTCGGCGGGCTGTACCAAAATCATTTTCCTGGCCTTGATATTATACTACAGTTACGCAAGATGCTATGATTGGTGGAAACTTAAGTGAAGGACTTTCAGAACCTCCCTCTGTACATATATTTTTGCAACTTTCTGTGAATCTATAATTATTTCAAAATTTGAGGGTTTTTTAAAACAGGCAAAAAAACCGGAACAGACATTTCACCAAAAGATATACAGATGGTAAAAAAGCACACAGGAAGAATTATCAATACACACACACATTACATGTATATATACATATACATATACACTGAGGAAATATAAAATCAAACCACAAGGAGATAACTACTACCCACTTATTAAAATGTCTAAATTAGGGGAGCCTGGGTGGCTCAGTGGGTTAAGCCTCTGTCTTCAGCTCAGGTCATGATCTCAGGGTCCTGGGATCAAGCCCTGTATCGGGCTCTCTGCTGAGCAGGGAGCCTGCTTCCCCCCCTCTCTCTGCCTGCTTCTCTGCCTACTTGTGATCTCTGTCAAATAAATAAATAAAATCTTTTTAAAAAATGCTTAAATTAAAAAAAAACAACTGACCGTACCAGATGTTAGTGACAATATGCAGATGTACATTTCCACTAAAAGGAATATAAAAGGATACATCCACTTTGGAAAACAGTTTGGCAGTTTCTCATCAAGTTAAACGTATGCCTATCATATAATCTAACCATTCTGTTCCTAGGTATTTATCCAAGAGTACAGGAAATACGTGTCTACATAAATACTTACACATGAATGTTTATAGCAACTTTATTTATAATAGCCAAAATCTGGAAACAATCCAAAAGTCCATCAACAGGTGAATGGATAAACAAATTATGGCATATGCATACAATGGAAACTATTTTCCAATAAAAATGAATAACTTACTGATAAACTAACATAGAAGAATCTCAAAAATAACAATGCCCATTAAAAGAAGTCAGACCCATGGGCACCTGGGTGGCTCAGTTGGTTAAGCATCAGATTTCAGTTCAGCTCAATCCTCAGCTCAGCTCAGCTCAGGATTGGGGAAATCAAGCTTCTCGCTCAGTAGGGAGTCTGCTTGAGATTCTCTCCCACCCCTTCCCTCTGCCTCTTCCCGCACCCCCCTTACTTGCTCTCTCTCAAAATAAAAATTAAAGAAAATAAAAGAAGTCAGAACATGCTAACCCCGCTCCCCTGACAAAGTGATGTAGTTATGGAATATAGGTGAGGTTGGTGGGGTGACGTCTGGAGCCAATGACCAAGAAAGAATTCTTGAGACATCTCTAGTGCAAAATGGTGGTTTTAGGAAGGGGGTAAGTCTCTAAGAAATTTTGGAAGCAAGGTTTCCAGGACCTTGAGGGGGCTAACTATTGTTAGGAAAAGGTCATTTACTACTGTCCAATAAAACCTTAGTCATGAGACCCTTCAGATGTATACTGGTCGGTCATATGCTTGGAGGATGATTGCCAACATGGATCTTGGGAGGGTTTAAAGATAAAGGAAATTTCTAAAGGAATTTTTATACATTAAAGTAGACTTACAGGATCCTGGGGGTTGGGCTAAGATTCTTTTGCCCTTAGCAAAGTATTAATATAAGGCAGTTTAGTGCCTAGAAGGAATGTCACTCTGCCTATTTGAAGGACTTGTCAATAGGCTATAGGTAATAAGGAAATTTAATAATTTCTCTTCTGCCTTTGTTTCCCACATCAAAAGTACATACTCTAGGGATAGCTGGGTGGCTCAGTCAGTTAAGCATCTGCCTTCCGCTAAGGTCATGATCCCAGGGTCCTGGGATAGAGCCCCCAATAGGTCTCCTCGCTCAGTGGGGAGCCTGCTTCTCCCTCTGCCCGCTGCTCCGCCTGCTCATGTTCTCTCTCTCTCAAACAAATAAAATCTTTTTTTTTTTTTTTAAGGAAAACATTCTTTTTTTTTTTTTTTAAGATTTTATTTATTTGCCAGAGAGAGAGAGAGTGCACACAAGCAGGCAAAGAGGCAGGCAGAGGCAGTGAAAGAAGCAGGTTCCCTGCCGAGCAAGGAGCCCGATGTGGGACTCGATCCCAGGACCCTGGGATCATGACCTGAGCCGAAGGCAGTGGCTTAACCAACTGAGCCACCCAGGCATCCCTCAAACAAATAAAATCTTTAAAAAAAAAAAAAAAAGGGGGCATATTACCTAATTTCATTTACATGATTTCTATAGTGACTTCAGTGCTTGTCTGGGAGAGGGGAAAGAAAGGTGAGTGAGAGGGAATGACCATTAAAGGGGCATAAGGAAACTTCTGGGGGTGATGGATATGTTCACTATCTTAAACACAGTAAAAGTTTCATAGATATACATGCGTCAAAACTTATGAGACCAGGGGCACCTTGGTGGCTCAGTCAGTTGAACATCTCACTCTTGGTTTCAGCTTCAGTCAAGATCTCAGTGTTGGGGAAATAAATAGGCAAATAATAAATAAATAAATAAATAGAATTTAAAAGATCTTAGGGTCATGGGATCAAGCCTGGCATCCTGGCATCAAGCTCCATGCTCAGCACAGAGTCTGCTCGTTCCCCTCCCTCTGCTCCTCCCCGCCCCCACAGCTCACACTCTCTCTAAAAAAATAAATAATAAATAAAATCTTAAAAAAAATTATCAAACTATACATTTTTTTAAATTTATTTATTTGACAGAGATCACAGTAGGCAGAGAGGCAGGCATTGAGAGAGAGGGGGAAGCAGGCTCCCCGCTGAGCAGAGAGCCCGATGCAGGGCTCATCCCAAGACCCTGGGATCATGACCTGAGCTGAAGGCAGAGGTTCAACCTACTGAGCCACTCAGGCGCCCCTCAGACTATACATTTTTAAAAAAGGTTTTATTTATTTGTCAGAGAGAGTGCATAATGAGGGGGAACAGGAGGCAGAGGGAGAAGCTGGCTCCCTGCTGAGCAGGGAGCTTGTTGCAGGACTCATCCAACCTGACCTGAGCAAAGGCAGGCAGACGTTTATAACCGGCTGAGCCACCCAGCCGTCCCAGACTGTACACTTTAAATAAGTACTGTTTATTACTGAAGGAGATCAGAATATACCACCCCAAAATATGCCACTTTGGCATATTTGAGCTGAAGGCAATTAAAAAATAGCAGACACAGGAAGAACTCTGCTCTCTCCTTTACAGCCTAAAAGCAGGGCATAAATTTTTCTTTCATAATGGTGACATAAATTTCCATTGTAAAGTGTTCTCCCTCTTCAGTACCTGAAGGAGAAGTACTCTTATCTGCACAACAAATCTTACTAAATAGCCCTTATTTACCATACATTTCCTAGTCACCTTCCTACAACTAACACCCTCCTCCCCAGAAGTCCAAACTCCCCTCTATTACTTTGTTTAGCCTCATCTCCACACCTTATCACTCTGGTAAATTGGTATATAAGTCTCCCAGATTTTTAATAATGTTTGAAACATTTTATTAAATACTTTATTAACATCTGAAACAACTTTCCCTCTCCTTACCTCCAAATATGCTGCTTCTCCTATCACAACTAACCTGAACTAGAAAAGAAGAAATAATTCCAGTCTCCTTCCTCTCTTTACTCAACTGATAACCGGTCCTATTGATTTCTTTCCCCTAAATCTACCTCAGCTTTATTCCCACCTTGCCATCTCTATTCCTCTGCTCTTATCATTTCTCAGATACATTGGCTGCCCCATCCACCCAGCCCCACTCCCCCAATTCCTGTCTTAATCCATGATCCAATTTAGCCTAGTGATCTAAGCCACAGATTTGGTGTCCTTCCTCAGCTTCAAATCCTTCAATGGCTCCCTACAATCTTCATTCTAAAATCCAAATTCCTCACTATGACCAAATAGGTTCTCCTTCTCTGTCCGAATCTGGATACTATAGCCTGATCTGCAACCTTTCCAAATTAAAGAACTCTCTAACTTGGGTCTTTGGATGTAGTCATCAGTGAATCTACAATATACTTCCTCCTTTGTCTACCTAGGAAACTCATTCTACTGGATTCAGCTCAATGTAACCTCTTCTCTGACCTCTCAAAGTTGTCATTTATGCATTCAGAGGGCCTTCTCTGTACCTATATTACATGGATATTGCTTCATTTATTTACATGTCCACTCCAATAAACTGAACTGTATTCACATATAATATAATAAATTTTATTAAAAGACTGAATGGTTTTGGGGGCACCTGAGTGGCTCAGTTGGTTAAGCAACTGCCTTCGGCTCAGGTCATGATCCTGGAGTCCAGGGATGGAGTCCCATGTTGGGCTCCCTGCTCAGTGGGAAGTCTGCTTCTCCCTCTGACCTCTCCTCTCTCATGCTCTCTTTCTCTCAAATATATAAACCTTTGAAAAAAAATTGAATGATTTTGTTCATTCATTCAGCTAATGATTTTGAGTTCCCCTCCCTCTCAGTTACTCTAAGATTTCATACAAAGTCCTACCTAGTTTTTAACCTATTCTTCCCAGTGCATACATATCCTTCTATTTTACCATTTAACCAATTCTAGGTTCCTTTCAGGCTAGCCTTAAAGACAAAGAATAAAATAAAACACGTAAGCTATTTTGAGAAATCAGGATTGGCTTAACTAGGTGACTGTCTTTATGCTTCCCTATGCATGCATGGCCCTCTGATTCCACTTGAACCATGGAAGGAACATGAATTCACTGTCCCAAATAGCCCACACACCATTCACAGAAACCTATTAGCCATACTTGATTCAGTCTTTCTCTGTATTTACATAAGCTCCCATAGCCCAAGAACTTTGATATAGCAAGAAAAAGCAAAAAAAAGTAACTGCATAATAGAAGTTGCATTTAGATTTTAAAGTTCTTCAACTGCTAACAAACTGTGGATAGTAAGCACAGAGGATTCTTTTGGTTGATACTCTCCTCCCCACTCCTCAATTTTCTCCTTCCTCCCTAATACATTTTTTCCACACACCTATCTATCCATTCTTCTCTCATGCACCCATATGCTTCAGGGGAAGTCAACCACATCCTCAGGCCAAGGGATGCGCCTGGTTGGCTAAGAATAATTCCCTCAGTCTTTACCAGTGACTAATTTAGGAAAGGGAATGTAACCCAATTTTGGTCAATGAAATGAAAGGGTAAGTTTGCTGTAGGCTTCTGGAACAGTTCTTCCTCACTCTTAAAAAGAAAACAGCCAAGCGTAGCCGTGTTTGTATCTCTTTCCCTCCCCCTACCAAATATATCAACCCCAAATATAACTATTTTGTATATGTTTAAACAAGAAAATTTAAAGTATTACTATTTCTTTCAAATAGCAACCAAATAATAAAAAGTCAATGAAGTTTCAAAAATAGCAATCAGCCAACATTTACTAGATAATGTAACAAAAGAGCTTTCTTGCCTTTGCTCTGAAAAGGAGAGTTCTGGTAAAGCTCAAAGACAACTGGGTATGTGTAAAAGAAATAGGTAGCACACAAAGAGAAGCCCAAATGGCAGTACTGATCTTGAGAGATAAGAGAAGGTAACAAATAGCAAACTGACCAAAATATCAAAGAAAAAAACTGAATCAGTGTTAGTCGGCTGTAGACATAAATCAATTTAACTTGAGATCTAAATTCAACCGAAGAGGAGCACCCGGGTGGCTCAGTCAGTTAAGCACCCGCCTTCGGCTCAGGTCATGATCCCAGGGTCCTCGGATCAAGCCCCGCATAGGGCTCCTTGCTTAGTGCTGCTTGCCCCTCTTTCTGCTTGTGCTTGCTCTCTCTGTGTGTGTCAAGTAAATAAAATCTTTAAAAAAATAAAAATAAATTCAACCAAAGAAATAAACAGTACATACATATCTTTTGGAACATATGAAAGCAAATGTTAACTTAAAACAAACAAACGACAAAAAAAACTCCCCTAACTAGTAATTTCACATTTTTAAAATTCTTAACTTTTCCCTCATTTAGGTTTAGAGCAATTTTGACAAGTCAAAAAATGCTTTAAATTTTAAATCGTAAGTGCAAAATAGCCTACAAAGGTCACACACCAGACCCTAGCCAGGACAACATAGGAGGGACTTGTCAAAGAGAAAGGCCAAGTCCTCATTACTGAAAACCTAGAACAGCATGACCTCTTGACCTCCAGATCCACAAGGAAGCAAAGAAAAGAGGCCTAACATCTAAATTTGGGCCTAGCATAGTTAGCTGTGCAGTACCTTCTATTGGCCTGGCTATAATACTGCTACCATTTAAAAATTTCTAGAACAGGCAGGAGCAGCAGCATCACCCCTCAAGCAGCCATTCTGAGCCAAAAGCAGAAAATCTAGTCACAGGAACACACAAGTAACTCGTAAGCCCTAGCTCACATATATTTTGATTCCATGTGCTCATCATGAGTCTTGTTTCACAAAAGGAAAACCTGAATATATCTGTACTTAAACTCTTTCTGAGAGGCAAGAGACATAGTAGCAAGAGCCTAAAAAAACAACAAACAAACAAACAAACAAACAAAAACAGGGCCTGGGCGCCTGGCTGGCTCAGTCGGTAGAATATATGACTCTTGATCTCAGGTTGTAAGTCCGAGCCCAAGTTGGGTGAGATTACTAAAACAAAACAAAAACAACATAAACAAAAACAGGGTTCAAATGCCCCATCTTCCACTTTATAGATGGTCAAACCCGACATTTGTTTCTTCAGGTATAAAACAGAACTAATAAAACAAGGGCAGGGCACCTGGGTGGCTCAGTCAGTTAAGCATCTGGCTCTTGGTTTAGGCTGGGGTCATGATCTTAGGGTTGTGGGATCATGCTCAGCGGGGAGTCTGCTTGAGGTTCTCTCTCTCCCTCTTCTTCTGCCCACTTACCCCCACCTTGCTAGCTCGCTTTCTCTCCCTCTAAAACAAATAAATCTTAAAAAATAAAAAATGGAAGTAATCATTATCATAACATACAACTTAGAAATAATATACATAAAAATACCTTACACATAACAGGTATTCAATTAAATTAAGTATTTATGTAATAGAACAGAAACAGTTCTATAAACCTAATAGAACACAAACACAAAAAGGAACAGTTACAAAAATGATCAAAATTATAAGCTGTGCAAAAACAACTCTACAATTTTCAAGAAGAAATCAAGCAACTTTTTAGAGAACAAAGGAATAGAAGTCAGAGGTCCTGGGTCTTTGTTTTGCAACTAACTGGTTAAATGACCCTTGGCAAATACACTTGAACCTCAATATCCTCTATTATAAAATGAAAGGATTATTAGCCAAAAACTATTCTGTGCTTTTTAGCAATGTCACACAACCATAACAAACCTAAACCTAGCTTGGCAGTACCTCAAAATAGTGTTTATAAACTGACTCACAAAAGAGAAAAACTATGAAAGGCCATGTGATAGGCAGAGGCAGTTCAGGTAGAGCAAAAGGTTTCAAACTGACACTGAAAAAAGATGAATAAAATTAAAGATGATAAACTTGTTATTAACATAGTGAGTATAGGGATGCCTGGGTGGCTCAGTTGGTTGGACGACTGTCTTCGGCTCAGGTCATGATCCCGGAGACCCGGGATCGAGTCCCGCATCAGGCTCCCAGCTCCACGGGGACTCTGCTTCTCCCTCTGACCTTCTCCTTGCTATTGCTCTCTCACTGCCTCTCTCTCAAATAAATAAATAAAATCTTTAAAAAAAAAAAAAAACATAGTGAGTATTATAAAATAGGTAGAGCATAATGAGAAAGACCAGTGAAGAGGCAGGGTATAGATTCAAGGAGCAGGAATCAAAAGATCCACTTGGCAGTGACTTTCAAAAATGATTGGGGGGGAATAAAATTTGAAGAGAAAATTTCATAAATCTAAACAGAAGGTGACCAAGATTTGAGTTGGGTCACAGAGCAAGAAAAAGAGGAGATAAACTCATTTTCAGGAACCGACAAAATTTAGCAACCAGGTAACCCAATAAAAGATAGCAATAAAGTAATCCAATAAAAAATAATTTTAAAAAACGTATTAAAGACTAAAGACAGGGACGCTTGGGTGGCTCAGTTGGTTAAGCAGCTGCCTTCCGCTCAGGTCATGATCCCAGCGTCCTGGGATCGAGTCCCACATCGGACTCCTTGCTCGGCAGGGAGCCTGCTTCTCCCTCTGCCTCTGCCTGCCACTCTGTCTGCCTGTGCTCACTCTCGCTCTCTCTCTCTCTGACAAATAAATTAAAAAAAAAAAAAAAAAAAAAAAAAAGACTAAAGACATAAGGAAATACGGCCTGAATAACAAGAACATCTCTATGACCTAACAGTTTTTAATACAATCAGTATTATGAAACCATTTCCTAAAATTCTGTTTTTCAAACTGAAGGTCTGAACAATTTTTTTGAACAATTTTTTAATATAATGAAAAAAAATGTCAAGGTTATGTCACAGAATAGATGTAAATACTGCTTTATCTGAAACTTCTCAGTTTTCTGTGTATAAACATGTATGCCTGTGCTAGGTTGAAACATAAAATGCATTTCTTACTCTTTTTGCATTATGGTCAAAAAAGTTTCAAAACTTTGTATTATGGAAGTTTTCAAACATAAAGAGGATAGAATAATATTAAGTCCTCATATATCATTTAGCTTCAACAATTTCTGAATGTCATTTTTATTGAAATCCTTTACTGAAAGGAGGTGAAAACCATGAAGTAGTATTAATAGCAGAGGAAATACAAGGTTTCCTTAAAACCTGTAAATTGCAATAAAAAATGAGGAAATAGGGCGCCTGGGTGGCTCAGTGGGTTAAAGCCTCTGCTTTCGGCTCAGGTCATGATCCCAGGGTCCTGGGATCGAGCCCCACATCGGGCTCTCTGCTCCGTGGAGAGCCTGCTTCCTCCTCTCTCGCCTACTTGTAATCTGTCTGTCAAATAAATAAATAAAATCTTTAAAAAAAAAATGAGGAAATAACATTTAGATGAAACTTCCTGTATTTTCCCCAAAGGCTTTCCATTTATAAAGGACAAGTTTAATACTTATATTCCTTTGTGTTCAGTATCATCTCACAAATGTCAAGGCACAGGCCCTGTTTGCTCTTAAATGTTCACAAATCAAAAAACTTTACATGCCAATCATTTCTGTGAGTTAATCACTATAAATTACATAGCAGGATTAAAAACCTAGTCTTAGGGTGCCTGGGTGGCTCAGTTGGTTAAGTCTGTGACTCTTGATCTCAGTTCAGAATCCTGAATTCAAGACCCAGGTTGGGCTCCACACTGGGTACAGAGCCTACTTTAAAAAACAAACAGGGTATCTGGGTGGCTCAGTCAGTTAAGTGACTGCCTTCGGCTCAGGTTATGATCCTAGGGTCCTGGGATCAAGTCCCATATTGGGCTCCCTGCTCCATGGGGAGTCTGCTTCTCCCTCTACCCCTCTTCCTCCTACTGGCTCGCTCAATCTCTCTCTCTCTCTCTCTCTCAAATAAGTAAATAAAATCTTAAAAAAAAATTAGTCTTAAAATTAAGACCAAATTCTGGGGCACTGGGGTTGCTCAGTCGGTAAGCATCTGCCTTCGGCTCAGGTCATGATCCCAGGGTCTGGGATTGAGCCCCACATCGGGCTCCCTGCTCAGTGGGAAGCCTGCTTCTCCCTCTCCTACTCACCCTGCTTGTGTTCCCTCTTTTGTGAGTCTGTCAAATAAATAAATCTTAAAAAAAAAAAAAAAACCTAACTTCTCTAGTTTCATTTTATCATAAATCTAAAAAGTTCAAGATAAATATTATCTAATAAATATTAGACTGATGGATACAAGCAATATAGAACATTAATATTTTCAAAAATAATTTCAAGCCCAGGTAGCCTGGGTGGCTCAGTCAGTTAAGTGACTGATGAATGATCTCAGCTCAGGTCTCAATCTCAGAATCATGAGTTCAAGCTCTGTCTTGGGTGCTGAGCCTCCATTAAAAAAACAAATAATAGAGGCGCCTGGGTGGCTCAGGTAATGATCTCAGGGTCCTGGGATCAAGCCCCCGCATCGGGCTCTCTGCTCAGCAGGGAGCCTGCTTCCTCCTCTCTCTCTGCCTGCTTCTCTGTGATCTCTGTCTGTCAAATAAATAAATAAAATCTAAAATAATAATAATATCATCAAGTCCCTAAATTACTAAGCAATAAGTGAATTTTTCTAACCCCTAAAATGTTGGAAAACATTTTAAAAATTAAGAAATACCAGGATACGGGGCGCCTGGGTGGCTCAGTATCTTTCGGCTCAGGTCATGATCCCAGGGTCCTGGGATCAAGCCCCACATCAGGCTCTCTGCTCCGCAGAGAGCCTGCTTCCTCCTCTCTCTCTCTGCCTGCCTCTCTTGCCTACTTGTAATCTCTGTCAAATAAATAAATAAAATCTTTAAAAAAAAAAAAAAAGAAAGTAATACCAGGATACCTGTGTGGCTTGTTGGTTGGGACTCCAATTCTTCATTTCCACTGGGGTCATGGCCCCACCTCAGGCTCCACCCTCTGTGCACTTTCTAAATAAACGGATAAAATCTTTAAAAAATTTTTTAAATACCTACTTTAAAAAAAATATTTATTTATTTGAGAGAGTGTGAGTGGGGAGATGGGTAGAGGGAGAGAATCTTCCAGCAGACTCCCCCAGAGCAGAGTCCAGTGCACACCTCCAGGTCTCCAGCGTTTGATCACACCCATGAGATCATGATCTGAGCTGGAACCAAGAATCCAATGCTTATTCCTAAAAAATATCTACTTGAAAGCACACCAAAAGATCAGTTCACTGTTTATTTCTGTACACTAACTCACCTCACCATCCCACTACTAATACTAATTAAAGACAGAAATAGGTTTTGTAAATCAGACCTATCACAACTAATTTTTATATTCTGTTTATTTGCTAACCCAGTTTTGTTCATTTTTTAAAAGATTTTTATTTACTTATTTGAGAGAGAGAGTGCCTGAGCATGCAGGGCAGAGGGGCAGAAGAAGGAGAGAAGCAGACTCCCTGCTGAGCTCTGAGCCCGTTCCCAGAAGGGAGATCACTAACTGAACCTACCAGGTGCCAGCTAAACCAGTTGTTTTTTTTTTAATTACATGCAACAGCAAATCCTATTAACTTCATAATGCTATTTTATTTTGTTGTTATTCTAAGTAGGTTCCACACCTAGCAAGGAGCCTAATTGCAGGGTTTGAACTCAGGACCCCAGATCCAGACCTGAGCTCTGGACACTTAACTAAGCCACTCACGCGCTCCTCAGAGTGCTATTTTAAAATATTTTTCTGGGACGCCTTGGTGGCTCTGTTAGTTAAGCATCTGCCTTTGGCTCAGGTCATGATCTTAGGGTCCTGGGACTGAGTCCCACGTTGGGCTCCCGGCTCAGCCAGGAGCCTGCTTCTCCCACCGCCCTGCTTGTGTGCTTGTGTGCACGCTCTCTCTCAAATTAAAAAAAAAAAAACAAAAAAACAAAACCATTTTTCCTCCTATCCTAATCTAACACCTTAAGGAACTTGAAGAGTTTCTCAATGTCATTTTTTTAAACTTTCTATTATGGAAATTTTAAAACATACACAAAAATACAGAAAATATTACAGTAAATTCCCATATAGCTAACATCTAGCATCAACAATTTTTTAAAAGATTTTATGTATTTATTAGAGAGAGAGAGAGCATGTAGGCACATGAGCAGGGTAGGGAGAGGGGCAGAGGGAAGACTCCCTGCTGGGGAGGGGAGTTGGAATCTGCTCAAACCCAGGACCCTGAGACCATTACAGGAGCTATTACATGATTGTTAGATAATGTACATTGGCTCAAGTACACATAATGTACATGAGCCAAAGGCAGACGCTCAACCAGTGAGCCACCCAAGCACCCCCAACAATTTTTTTTAAGTTTGTTTGTTTATTTATTTCAGTAATCTCTACACCCAAGGTAGGGCTTGAACTCACAGCCCCAAGATCAAGAGTCACATGCTCCTCGAGGGAGCCAACCAGATGCACTTAGCTTCAACAACTTTTGAATATCATTTTTTTCCTGTCATTTTTAATTTAACAACCTTTTAAAAACAATACTGAAAAATATTTACACTTAAGTACAACTCACAAACTGCCCATTAACGTGTTCTGGCCAATGATTAATTACCTTCATGGAAAAAATGTTTTTAGAAATATTTTTTCACATGATACAATACTGAAAAGTTATTACTCAATATTAATTTCAAAGTTCATTTAATCCTTTTTTCTAATTAAAATAAAGAGCAAAGCTGATAAAAATTTACCACAAGAGGGTATGTCTCAGTCGGTTAAGTGGCTGTCTTCCGCTCAGGTCATGATCTCGGACCCTGGGATCGAGCCCCGCATCACACACGTGGAGCCTCCTGCTCCGCAGAGAGTCTGCTTCTCTCTCTCTCTGTCTCCCTTTGTCCCTCCCCATCACTGGTTTTCTCTCTCCCAAAAAATTTAAAAAAAATTTTTTTTTTAATTTCTACCACAGAATTTGGAAATACAAAAATTATTTTAAGACACTGAATTTTTTAAAAATTAAAACTATCACCTGGTTCTGTAACATAGAACATATTTAAACTTTACATTTTGTAGGAAAACGGAGCCTTCAAAATTACTTCTCCTGTGTACCAGAGATTTTCTGGCTTTCAAAGAAATGTAGTTCCTTTACACAAAGAAGAACTGTCCCAATTATTATATTTCAGGTAGTAATTTAAAGAAAGTAAGTTCAGAGACCATACTACTTAAATCTTATAGGCCCAATTGCTCCTCTCTTCTAAAGTCTACTGAATTCAGGCAAGCAGGTGAGAGCTCTATATTATAATTATATAAACATTACCAGAAATGCTAAAATATATGCAGATCCATACTATGTTTGAGTTAAAATTATGGCTGTTAAAATGCTTACTCTTGCTTGTGACTCTCCTAAGGCTTCCATGAACAAACTCACTCCTCTTAAATTCCACTGTTACTTGAACCTCATATGGCATGCCTGGGCAAATTTGATGACTTAGATTTTGTTTTAGAAGCCAGGCTTACTGCCAAGTCTGCTGTGTCTACTCCCCTGACCCACCAGGACAGCTTTAGACAACACCTCTCGTATTTATGTTACTGCTGTGAGCAGTCAAACTGCAGCTTACTATCAAATGAGGCTCAACCTACTCGGGTTTCCTAACTCTTAAGAGTAATGCGACTGACTTCACCTTCTTACTGCTTCCTCAACCCCACCTCTTATTTAAAATAAAACATCACCATACTGAATCACCAACTACTCAATACTAATAAGGAAAGTAAAGGACGCATTAAGTTCACGATCAGTAACACAACTGTTTATCTTCTCTTAGTAGGCTTCCATTTTACGTATCAGTACTTTATTACATCTTTAAAGAAAAACACATTTCACATTTTCTTACCAAAAATGTCTTTATGATCACACTTTACTGAAAAAAATAAATAAAGAGCAAAACTCAAAAGCAGAGCTTGGCATATACCCTCATTAAAAATACACATGATTGGGACGCCTGGGTGGCTCAGTTGGTTGAGCAGCTGCCTTCGGCTCAGGTCATGATCCCAGCGTCCTGGGATCGAGTCCCACATCAGGCTCCTTGCTCAGCGGGGAGCCTGCTTCTCCCTCTGCCTCTGCCTGCCACTCTGTCTGCCTGTGCTCACTCTCTCTCTCTCCCTCTCTCTCTGACAAATAAATAAATTAAAAAAAAAAAAAGAATTGTTTAAAAAAATACATACGATTATTGACAAAGTTTACTGGTCGTCACAGAAAGGCAAGTCATAACGATAAACTGATCCTACAATTTACCTTAAATTAATACCTTAAATGCCCTTAAATGAAGATACGGGTCTTACAAGACCCACAATTGCTTGGCCATGTACATAACACCCAAGCTTTAATTTTTATATCATGTAATATAAATACTACAGTATTACTTCTACTAAATTTAAAAAATATGCCAAAATGTCCCTTTTGTATTGGCAAACAGGAAAACCTAAGAAAGTGCAGGTATAGCAATGCTCTTACATATGGTAGCTCCATCACAAAATTCTGCTAATATCCCCAGGAGCACCTACCCCTATCAGAAAGTGTCGAAGAGACAGAATATTAAATTATTCTTCCAAGTGAAATACTGAAATGTTTGTCAGTGACTCAATCACCAAATACATATTCTCACTGCATTCAAGTCTAAAAAAGTTGACCTATGGTATGAAAGTAAGGCTCAGCAGTAATCCTCTTCTCGTATACACTACCTAATGCACTACACAAACACACCATTAAATTTCTACAGGAAACCATAGAACCAACTTCCCTTTTTTCATACTGATTTAAATATCCAATTATACTTAGTATGGTTAGCAAATCAACCAACTTCACACCATACTGAGTAACAGTTTAATTCCAGAAAGTAGAAAAACATAAAAGCAAGTGACCTTCAGTACTTTTATTTAGAAAAATATGAGAAAGGAGGTTAACACTGAAAAGAATAATAGAAGAGAAAATAAAAATGTCTAAGACAAATATTCCAATTTCTCTAAGCAAGGTTTAAATAACTGGATCTCCTACCCCTCCCTACTCACTTTCAGTATCTAAGCTTAGCATAGGGAAAAGGGTCTAGGAAAAAAGAGGAAATAAAAAATAACCTATCAGTGTGTGTGTGTGTGTGCACACGTGTGTGTGTTAAGAAATGTTAACTATCAGCACTTAATGAGCACTACTGGACCAAAAACTGTGCTAAGAGTTTAAATACATTATCTCACTTAACATCAGATAAAACAAAAACTTTGAGTAAAAATTATCAATAAAAACTGTAAAGTGAGAAAATTATCTCAAATTATAAAAAACACATGAATCAAATTTTCAAACACTAAACAAAGAACACTACAAATTAAAGGCTTTGACAATCATCTAGGAAAAGTTCCTCAGATTTACACAGGAAAAGTTGTGAATTAAAGTGATATCCAATAAAATTACACATATCTTATCCTAAAGCAAATTTCTCACAAAAATGCATATTGTATCTAAGATATTTCTCCCCTCTTAAAAAGCATCAATAGAAAAGATATTATGCAGTTAGTATATGGCACACACTCCTCCCAGTGACTCTCATTCAGGACTAGAAAGTCAATATTTAAGAATAGACCAACCCTGAGAGTCAAACTTTGAATTTGAAAAGATTATTATAACATCAAACTAAATTAGAGATACACAATCAGTACCTTCAAATATAGCACCAGAAGCTGCCCTTTATAATGGCAAATAACATTAGTGAAATGCATTAAACACTAGCCAATTTAAAATTTTCTATTTACTATTGAAGTTTATCTTCATCTTGAAGCAAGATATTAAGTAAAAGAAAAATTAAATAGAATAGTTTGACTCATTTTTAACTGAAAAAAAAAATCAAAACTAGCACTGTTCTCATAGCTAAGGACTCCAGGGTCTTAAATTTTCTTTAATGGAAAAATCTCAAAACACCTCGCTAAGCAATAATCTTAAAAACTCAGTCATAGGGCGGGGCCTGGGTGGCTAGGTGGGTTAAAGCCTCTGCCTTCGGCTCGGGTCGTGGTCTCGGGGTCCTGGGATTGAGCCCCACATCGGGTGCTCTGCTCGGCAGGGAGCCGGCTTCCTCCTCTCTCTCTGCCTGCCTCTCTGACTACTTGTGGTCTCTATCAAATAAATAAACAAAATCTCAAAAAAAAAAAAAAAAAACCACAAAAAACTCAGTCATAGGGTCATCTGGGTGGTTCAGTCATTAAGCATCTGCCTTTGGCTCAGATCATGATCCCAGGATCCTGGGATGGAGCCACGTTGACAGGCACCTTGCTCAGCAGGAAGCCTGCATCTCCCTCTCCCACTATCTTTTGGTCAAATAAATAAAATCTTAAAAAAATTTGTCATAAATGTATCCAATATTATCATGTATCAAAACATCTAATTTGTACTTTAACAAGCTTGCTCTTAGAACATTCTCTAAATTCAGCTCCTCCACTTATCCTCAGTTCCTATCCATTATCCCTTCCTCCAAATATTTTTCAAAAATCTTCTGTATGGAAATTTACATGTAATACAAACCCTCAAAGAGATGGAAAACCTTCAATCCCAAATTATCAAGATCTGCTGTCTGATGGGACTGACCACTAAAAGCCAAAGAACTGAAAAAAGTCTCATCAACTTCCTCTACCACAAAAAAAGTTAGCACTGACTGAAAACTTAAGCAGTATTTATTCATTAATTCAACACATACTGGGTGCCCACTTAGGTTAAAGGCACTATGCTAGGCACCAATCATACAACTATGAACAAGATACAGACACTATCCCCGCCTTCATGAAACCTTCGATCCAGTAAGGAAGTGAATCCATAAACATGTAAACACACTGATATAACCCCATACTGGCCTTAATTTTGCCAAACAATTTATTTTATTTTATTTATTTGAGAGAGAGAATGAGAGAGAGCGAGCATGAGAAGAGGGAGGGTCAGAGGGAGAAGCAGACTCCCTGCCAAGCAACCAACTGAGCCACCCAGATGCCCTCTGCCAAGCAATTTTATTCTCATGTCTCATTTTACTGCATTTTACCATCCTAAAAGCATGTCAGTTAATCTACTTGTTCCCTCAAACTACACACACATAGCAGCACCTGGGTGGCTCAGTTGGTTAAGTGACAGCCTTCAGTTCAGGTCATGATCTCTGTGTCCCGGAATGGAGCCCCCTATCTGGCTCCCAGGGAGCCTGCTTCTCCTCTCCCTCACCCTCTCACACTGCTTTGGCATTCTCTCTCTGTCAAGTAAATAAATAAAATCTTCAAACTACACACTCGTAATTATGCTTACTAAAATGAAAACTAATTTTGTGAACAAGTAATTTTGAACTTATAACACATCCTTCTCAGGAGAATTATTTTTTAAGGATTTTATTTATTTATTTGTCAGAGAGAGAGAGAGAGCGAGCGAGCACAGGCAGACAGAGTGGCAGGCAGAGGCAGAGGGAGAACCAGGCTCCTTGCCGAGCAAGGAGCCCGATGTGGGACTCGATCCCAGGACGCTGGGATCATGACCTGAGTCGAAGGCAGCCGCTTAACCAACTGAGCCACCCAGGCGTCCCTCAGGAGAATTTTTAAATTAGCTGCTACGTATTCACAACAGCACTATTCACAATAACCAAAGGTCCAAATGTCCATCAATGGAGGAATGGATAAACTGAGGTATGTATACAAGAGAATATTATTCAGCCATAAAAACGAATGAAGTAATGGTATACTCTACAACATGGATGAACCATGAACTACTACACTAAGTGAAAGAAGTCAAACACCTTTGTATGAGTCCATTTACATGAAATACCCAGAATTGGTAAATCCACACAAACAAATCCCAGATTAGGGACTGGGAGGCCAGGGAGTGGGAGGGAGCAAGGAAGAATGAGGAACAACTACTTAAAATAGGTTTGGGGTTTCCTTCTGCAGTGTTGAAAATGTTTTGGAACTAGATAGAAGAGGTTGCACAACACTGTCAATGCACTAAATACCACTGAATTGCTCACTTTAAAATGGGTATGTCATGTGTATTTCACCTTGGGGGGGGACGACTTTAAAAAAATAGCTACCACAATATTTTATTTTATTTTTTTAAATTTTTTTTTTTTTAATTTGACAGAGAGAGAGATCACAAGTAGGCAGAGAGGCAGGCGGAGAGAGAGAGAAGAAGCAGGCTCCCCACCGAGCAGAGAGCCCAATGTGGGGCTCGATCCCAGGACCCTGGGATCATGACCTGAGCCAAAGGCAGCGGCCTAATCCACTGAGCCACCCAGGCACCCCGCTACCACAATATTCTAAAGTGAACTTTTTATCAAATAAAACTGCTCAAGTTTAGGGACGCCTGGGTGGCTCAGTTGGTTGAGTGGCTGCCTTCGGCTCAGGTCATGAT
>PISX010022297.1:0-32001 GCA_004024625.1 Mellivora capensis | reverse complement strand
TCTTATTGATTTGTTCTATCACATTGATTGACTTGCGAATGTTGAACCACCCTTGTAAGCCAGGGATGAATCCCACCTGGTCATGGTGGATGATCTTTTTAATGTGCTGTTGGATCCTGTTTGCTAGGATCTTGTTGAGAATCTTAGCATCCATATTCATCAGTGATATTGGTCTGAAATTCTCCTTTTTGGTGTGGTTCACAGGGGAAATGGGAGAAATTGGAAGTGAACCTCCACCAGCCCCGTGTATCCCTTCTGCACCTTTTTATGTTTATGTAGCCATTTCTCCTGAGCCATGAGTGGGCTCTTGTGCAAACTCCCCACACAGCAACGTTCTCTCTCTCCAGCTCAAGGACACTGTTCCACAGACTCCCCTCCTGCATCATCATTTTCCCCATCTCTCCAACCACTTTCTCATCACCCCACAAAAATGCTCCCTATGGTCTTATCACAAAAACCAATAAAACTAAGGCATACAGAGATCATTGTTTTATCACTTTCTTTCTTCTCTCTTTTTTATCGTAGGGGGAAAAATAATTCTCTGTAAATTAAAAAAAAAGTGTTCTACAATTTCTAGTCTCCTCTCTCAATTTCTCTCTCAATCTCACCTGTACAATTATTCTCATTTGAACTCAAACTTTATATTATTAAATCCAGGGGACGGAGGGTTCATCTCAGGCTTCATCTTACCTAACTATCTATAGCATTGTGATCACACTTTCTCCTTGAGATCCTTTCTTTATTTGTCTTAGAGGATTCCTTACTCTCTGTTTCTCTTCTTATGTCTCTGGGCATTGTTTTACTATCTTCTTTATCTATTCTCTCTTACCTCTTTGGCCTCTTAATTCTGGATCATCCCAGCACAGAGTCCCCTCCTTTTATTTTTCCTTTATTTTTCTTTACACATTCACTTCTGTGGGAATATTGTAAAACCTCTAGGCTTTTAATATCCATCCACAAGCTAATGGATCCATTGTGTACTCCACAGCCCACCTTCCTGCTCAGCTGTAGACATATACCCAACTGGCTTCCCAAATATCTCCTGCTGGGTGTCTCCTGGGCATCTCAGACTTGACACTTGAAACACTGTGGTCATAGTCTCTCTTCCTCTAGCACCACCCATGAACCCCTACTCTTCCATCCTGGGCAACTACCTCTTCCATGTGCCTTGGCTAAAACTTTCAGAGGCATCCTTTTCTCTTAGTTTGTCATAACTCATGTTCTAACTGTCAGCAAAATCTGTAACTCTTCCTTAAAATATGTTCCAAACCTAACCACGTCTCCCAACTCTTAAGGCTAATGCATTGCCCCAAGCTACTACTGCCTCTTCTCCTACCTATTTTCTAGTAACAGTCTTCAGCAGTTTTTGTCCTTTTCTCTTTTGCCTTCCTGTGGCCTATTTCTCAGAGAGCCACCAGGGTCATATTGTTTAAAAGTAAGATTATATGACATAAGATCATGACAGTTAAGTACAGCAGTGTCTTTCTAGATCATGAGACGAATATCCTTACAAACCAACCACACAGAAGCAGCACACCAGACAATTGATCTTTGACCCTACCTTCTCAGTTGCTCGGACTTTACCGTAAACCTACACCAGCCTCCTTGTGATTCCTCAGCCATTTCAGTCAGATTTCAATCAGTTTTGGTATTTGTCCTTCCTCCTGCCTCAAACACTCTTTTTCTGAACATTCATGTGAATGTCTCCTTTACTTCCTTCAGGTCTTTATTCAGCTGTCACCATCTGAGGGAAACCAGACCCTAGCCACTCCATTGCAAACTACACATATATGAACTTTGTATTCCTCCCGTTGTTTTGTTTTCTTCAGAGCACTCATCGCCTTCTAACAGAGATTTTTTTTTTTAATCTTATTTACTGTGTTGTTACCTAGTAAAGAGTGAGCTTTCTGAGGACAGGGATTTGTTTTGTTCTGTTTTCACTTGTAATGCTGGGAGCTAGAACAGTGAGTATTTCAATAGATAATCTTTCCATATTTGTTGGTGGAGTTATGGAAAGACACCACCAAGGTTAGAGCAGAATATAATCTGACATGGTTCTTAATCAAAGTTTAATTCTCTTAGAGGAGTTTCTGATACAGTATAATAAGAAAGGAAATAAATGGGAAATTTAAAACACTCTATGAAGACTGAGTGAAAACTGAGACACTCTTGGAATTCAAACTGGGGAGTCTGCTAATGAAGATATTTGACCCAGAGCTGGGCCAAAATAACAGCACTAAAAATCTATTACATGTGAATCAAGTGAGGCAAAATTACTTATTGTAAAATATCCCCTTGTATCCATCCCCAGGAAAATGTAGCCAAGGAAATGTCTTTTCATGCGGGTGGGTAAGAATTCCAGTCTCAAATAAAAAAATGACAATTTTAATATTTTCTCTATTTCATTGCTTGCAATGTCTGGCACACGTCTGAGTGACTTACAGAATGCTTTGCACAGAACAACTGATCATCCTATAGAACTTAGCCTGCAATCAAGATCTTAGGGACAGCACAGACACTTTAAGGAAACAGTACGGGGAAAGTTGTACTCTGTACACAGTTTAAGTTGATACAAAAGGTCTGCATGATTTATGAATTAGCACGAAACACAACGTTGGAACAACAACAATACGGAAGATAAAGACCCGTAAGACAATAAATACATGTTGAACATGCAAAAGGAGATTTCTAAAAGTCTTTATCAAATAAAAAGTCAATTTTCAGATCAGAAGTTCAAAGAAAAGTTCAGCTGGAAGAAAAACTTTCCATAGTATAATTACATACCAAAAATGTATTTTGATGATTAACATACTGTGAGACACTTAAAGGATCTGCAGTGCCTAAAGGGAACTCTCTTTTTTTTTTTTTTTATAATTGAAGTAAGTTTTTTATAATTGAAGTAAGATATAGACAAGTTGGAAGGAGGAACACATAATCAAAGGCAAGGGGTAAAGGGTAGCATTATATGAATGTAGTAATTGTCTAAAAGAAGAAAGCCAAAATTAAGCTAAGTTTTCAGAAAATTATATAAGTAAAATTTAAAGAGTTTTAAAGACCTGCTTGGAAAAAAACAAACAATATATATTTGATCTCACGTTTACAGAAAAAATTGGACATGTGGCTATGACACAGAGAAAGAAAAATAAGTCAACTGTGCATTCTTAAGGATAGTGGTTTTAAACAGCAAAATGTAAAACAACCATAGTTAAACTGATCTGAAGTCTAAGATAAAGGAAAGATGGTATAATTTGAGTCTTGGAGAAGAGGTATCATTACTGAAATGAGTTTGGGAGAAACTTTTGCCCAAGTTCAATAACTTCTTACTCTGGGCAGACATAGAAGAAAACACTCTTGTAAAATGTGTAACACCATTTAAACTTCTCTTCCTTTTGTCTATTTCCCAAGCCTTCCAGTCTTAAGGGAATGACGTATAAATCTAAGAGTCATCCTGTCAACATTCTTAATATTGCTTCTTTCTAGGAAAGTATCTTTTCCAGCATGGTCTTTAACTTCCCAAGTCATTCCAGCAGTAGTTATCAAACTATATTTATTTACTTCCTTTTCACCCTTAGTGGGAGTCCCCTTCTATGAGCCTGAAGACCTGGAACGCTGGGGAAGCAGCCCTCCACAGTGGTGCCTTGTCGTAGATGCACATTATGGCAGTGAGGGCAGTGGCTATGAATACATACCAGGACCCTCCCTGGATGGGCAGTCATCTCTCCCAGACTCTGTAAATGAGAAGACTCATTTATTTTCCTGGGAAGGATTTAGGAAATGGGGACTAAGGCATGTGAAATATGCTTTCTGCCTCTGTGGAAGATGACCTCTGGAATTGGTATTAATTAGAGTTCCAGACAACTGAGATGGGATTAGTATGTTCCCCAGACTAAAAAGCTGTCAACAGCCCTGAAATTTGTAGTGGTCAAATATTTGCCATATCTTTCTTCCTCTTCCAGAGTTTTAGAATATTCAACTACAGAACCATAAGTGACTCTTAATCTCACAAAACAAACTGAGGGTTGCTGGGGGGAGGGGGGCTGGGAAAGGGGGGTGGGGTAATGGACATTGGGGAGGGTATGTGCTATGGTGAGTGCTGTGAAGTGTGTAAACCTGGCGATTCACAGACATGTACCCCTGGGGATAAAAATACATTATATGTTTATAAAAAAAAACTTCCCCAGTTTACTCCATATGCCTTTCCTCTTTGATGGTTTGACTTTGTTTCCTTTAATTATAATTAACTATAGTTGTGTATATGCCTAGACCTCTGAGTCCTTCTAATGAATCACTGAACCTGGGGTAGTCTCGGAACCCTTATCACAAAGGGTTAATCGATCTGTTAGTACTTTGTCTTAGTTAAGCTCTTTAGGGTTATAAAAGGGAATCTTTTCCAGGAATCTTTGAGAGAATATTTGTTCCAAAGCTACATAATGACCACGAAGGGCCAAGAAATATAAAAACTGTAGCCCCCTTTTTGATTACTAATCACTCTGGAACTGAGAATTCCCAGAATTGAACTGTACAAGAAACATTTAGGCAAATAAAATGATGGAATGTTTTAGTGCTTATTTTTATGTCATATGTCTAAGGGATTGAGTCAGTTTATCACCTTTAAATATACAGCTCCCCTGTTGGGTGGAATTTTAGGCCAAGCCACCTCAGAAACGGGTAGCCTTCTTCACATCCAACCTAGGCTTCTTTACCCTTGATTTAGGCACCAGCTTCTGATCTAATCATTTGTGGCCAATGTATCAGAGATAGTATGGCTTATATGTCATCAAGAGAATTGGAGAAGGTGATTCATCTGGGTTCACGTTTTACTGATGGAGGCTTCAAATAAGGCAGATACATAGACCTTAATAGATTCTTTTACCCATACAGACAGGAAGAGATGTAATGAGTACATAGTTATTCTCTCTTCCTTGGAAGGGGAGAGGCCAATGAGAAGTTGTTCTGAAGCCGGGACTGGAAAATGACATTGATTAAAAGTGAATTAAAGAAGGGGCACCTATTAGAGTTTAAACAAGAATTTCTTGATTCTCATAAGGACAATAAGGCAGAGAAATATCGGAGACTGTAAGTTCTGTGAAGAGAAGAAACATGGCATCTATTCCACCCCTCCTGTTATAGAAAAAATAGTCTATTTTTGTCCATCCTTTCAAACTCTGTATAAATTGAATCGTATTTTACTTAGTCTTGCATATTTTCACAATTCACCTACAGTAATGACAACCTTTCATAGTTCCTTAAAAGAACATCTTTACATATGATATGCTGTGGCAATAAAGACTCACAACCGGAATAAAAATTCCAATTCCTAAAGATTCAGCATTTAAATTACATTAACAAGGGATGAGTTTAAAAAGTAACAGATTCTCCAACCATGCTGAAAATAGAAGTAGCAAAAGAAGGATGGAATTTGACTGTAAAAATAAAGTGTTGCCTGTAAAAATAAATTCCATTCTTTAGAAGTACCAAAGCTTTCCTGAGAGGATCCTAAGAAGATATACATTTCCTTTTTGCTTAGCGCTAACCAGAGTTGATGAGATAATTACAATAATATAATTTCTGGGGAAAGACCATTTAATCAATAGAGATTACTGGCATAAATGAAAATCATGGAGGTTATAAGGGCTTAAGCTATAAGGACATTTTGTGTTGAAAAACCACAATACACATTAGCAAATGTTAATGGTCCTTCTGTTAAACCATCCCACTGATGACTACAGGGTATTCAGAAAGACTAATTCCATTTAGGTCAAGGGCAGAAGGCCGCTCAAAGTGGCCCTGAACAATGAAAGAAATCAAAGTTAAGTAGTGAACAATAGACCCTATCATTTCAGAGACTACAGTGATCTTTTTTTTTTTCTTTCAATTAACATATAATGTTAATTGAACATATTGAACAATTAAATGAAACATATTTGTTTCAGGGGTACAGGTCTGTGAATCATCAGTCTTATACATTTCAGTCTTATACAGTATATAGCACTCACCCTCCCCAATGTCCATCACCCAGCCACCCTGTCCCTCTCATACCTCTCCCCTCCAGCAACCCTCAGTTTGTTTAAGATTAAGAGTCTCTTATGGTTTGTCTCCCTCCCTGGTCCCATCTTGTTTCATTTTCCCCTCTCTTCCCTCCATGACCAGCCCCCCTGCCCTGCCTCTCAAACTCCTCATATCAGAGAGATCATATGATAATTGTCTTTTTATGATTGACTTATTTTGCTTAGTATAATACCCTCTAGTTCCATCCACGTCGTTGAAAATGGCAAGATTTCATTTCTTTTGATGGCTGCATAGTATTCCATTGTATATATATACACCACATCTTCTTTATCCATTCATCTGTTGATGGACATCTAGGTTCTTTCCATAGTTTGGCTATTGTGGACATTGCTGCTATATACATTTGGGTGCACCTGCCCCTTCAGATCACTACACTTACAGTGATTATCTTAAAAAGAACATCATAGAGAGACAGGATGCCTGGGTGGCTCAGTAGGCTAAGTGTCTGCCTCAGCTCAGGTTATGATCTCAGGGTCCTGGGATTGAGCCCCACATCAGGCTCCTTGCTTAGCTGGGAGCCTGCTTCTGCCTCTGCCTGCTGTTCTCCCTTCTTATGCTTCCTCTCTTGCACATACTCTCTCTCTCTGACAAATAAATAAATAAATAAATAAATAAATGAAAACAAAAAATAGATACAGAGGCAAATACATGGGAATTCTAACTTCACTATTGCTCTAATAATGCCCAATGGAAGGTCTAGATCTCATGGAACAAAAACAAGGCATTGCCATTGTATTCTGCCTGAATCCTCAACTCACAGAATCCTTGAAACAAATAAAATGGATATCTTTTATATACTAAGTTTGGGGGTTTTTGACTGTACAGCATTAATAACAGAAACACTAAACTATGTCTCTTTTCCCTTAGTTTTCCTTGACCCTTATTTATTCTTCTGTCTGAATGGTTCTATCGTATGATAAGGTCTTTCATTCACATTCAATAAAGTGTGCTCAGTAATGTGCACTCAGTAAATGATCAGCCAGTGCTTACTACTGACTTCTGGCAATGGTAGAGTCACACTTTAATTTCTCTAAAAAATCGGGAAGGCCTTGCTTTCAGAAGATGCTCGTTCAGTAAATTTTAGTTCAGCCAGCTCCCCCACCATTGTGATAACATTGATACTTACTGTTGCTAGTTTATTTGTTTGGCATTGAGTTCTGAATCCAATGTTCCTTCCTCCCCCCACCCCCCAAAAAACTTATTTATTACTCAGCTAGCATTTATTAGAAACTTTCTCTATGTCAGGCACTATTTCTGGCCTTAGAGAACTCTACTGTGAAAAATGATTGGCAGGTGTCAGACCAGCGTCATGGTCTGAAGTCACTCTCTGCCTACTCCTTCTCCCTCCCTTTATCTTTTACAGGCATTGTGTTGGAATAATCGCTCGTGTTTCTAATTCTACCCTGGCACCTGCTTCTTAGGGGACCCAAGATGCCAAAATGCCCTTGCCAACCTTGTAGGTCTGAATGGTTCTTATTCATAATAAGTGTAAAAGAGGGGAAGTGTTGAGGAGTAGATTTTTAGTAATGCAGTCTTTTTAGAGGTAAAAGAAAGTGAAGGAAAAGAAGGAAGTCTCTGGCCTTCATCAGTTATGGAAGACAGAGATGGTACTTATATAAAGGAACGAATAGTTGAATTGGACTTACTAAGGTTCTAGCTGAAGTAATTCTGGCTTGATCTACAAACGTTGAAGCCTGTGCCATGGATAATGACTTAACATCAAATCTGTGTGCAATACTCAGTGATGTTGCACTTAAATACCCTCTCCAGATTTTCCCTCTGAGGCACTCATGTGACACAGAACTCCCTGAGAACGCTAAAACTCTGAACCATGATATGCCATGATGTCTCTGTTTTTCAAGATTGGAAGCTCGAGTTTGTTACCTTCCTCGGTGCATATTGCAGTTAAAGACTATCTACTTGATTTACTACTTCAGTGGTTGATGTATCATCCAGTGACAGTGCTAGACGGCCATTTCCTTGAGGAAAAGAAAGGAGGCTGGCCCTTTGCTACATCGTTATCACTTATTCCAGTGACTGGCCCATGATGTGTCCCTGACACATCCCAACATGTAAACGCTCTCTTTGCTGAAGTGAATTTTCTTCAGGTAATGTCTTTGCGGTCAGAACTATTTAGTTGGGAGCTTGTGTTAAGAAAACAAAGAAAAATAAGAAGAAAAACAGTGACAGAAAGCTAATTATAATGGGATATTTAAGATGCTGCATTGCTAAATGATCTCTGTAGTAATGTAAGTATCATTGTCAAAACATATTGAGGAAAAATAAGGATGAACAAAGATGGTATTTAAATTTAGAACCTTATTTATTAGCCATACCTCCTTGATTGTTGAAAATTAGCATAAGCGTCTCTGCCAATACAATGTGAAAGTTATTCTTTTCTTATTAATTACAGACTCCTCCAGTTCATGGCATGCAAATCTACTTATAATATTACCATTTAAAAAATAGAAATTAAAAAAAGGAAAACAACATTTAAGTCTTCAATTCTGGGTTGATTTTCTCACAGGGCAGAATTCTTGAACATATGGTTACTTGATTATATAAATCTATGATTGGTATCTACGATATTATATATCCATTAGTTGTATGCTTTTCCTTTTATAGAAGAAGTAAATGTCAAATTTAGGAATAACTCAATATGTAAAATGCTGTCTGAAAAGCTAAATAAGAATTTTTCTAGGGATGGGAAAAAAAAATGAAATTGTGTCTCTTCTGTTTCTGTAGGCATTTGAGTATGCCCAAGGTTGTGATCTGTTTATGGGACAATCTCACAGTAAATGCAAGGGAAGGGCCCATAAAAAGGTTGAGACCATGTGTCTTGGTGGTGTAGCTCCTTTGAGAAGGGTCCTGCTAGAAACAGGTTTAACTGTGTAGACCAATCCTGCTGTAGAAGCCTCAGAACAGATTTTTAAAAATCTCTTATTTAGCTGATGAATTATTGAACACTACATCACGAGCTAATTATGTACTGTACAGTGGCTGACTGAACATAATAAAAAATAAAATAAAATAAAATCCCATATCCAATTCTCTGAAATCAATCAATCATTCAATCAATCCCTTATCCAATTCTCTGTATTCTAGGGTAAAGACAGACTAGATTTTGTACTTTTATCCTTTGTTTCTTATGATAAATCCTTTGTTTTTTATACCTAGTGTTCCTTTTTATCATGCAGTGAATTGTAGATGATTTTTGTGTCCACAAGCCCCCTAGAACCACCCTCCTATCATTTGTTTCAAGGTTGGCAGGGATTTGAGGCTGAGTGTGGTAAGAGGGTAGAGCTTTCTCCACCCAACACCACTTCTCCAGTACCTACTGGGCAATACACAGGGAACTCACTAGGTACTGGATCATCATATGGCCAGGTCACCTCCTAGGACATCCATGATTTTCCTAGAAGGAGGAGAGAAATATGCAGGTAATATCGTCTAGGAACAAGAAGTGCTTCACACCCACCAGCAAGAAATGAGGGACAGCACCTCCTATCCATCGTGGGTGCTGAGAGAAGGGTCACATGGGATAAAGAGGTGCCCCCGGGGCAGGAAAAAACCCTCAGGACCTAAGGGGCTCTCGATTCTGCAGGTATGCTTAACTTCATGTGCAGACACCTGTGCCTGGGGTGCTTTCCTTCTATCAGTCACCACTGTGGTGGGCCAACCTTTATAGCTTCTCCCTCTCTTAAAATGCTTTCCCTATTTTTACTTATTACAACATAGTAAGCATATTTACTTTATATTCTGTTTGATAAGTCTTGTGTTTTAAGTCTTTTTAAGTCCTAAGCTACTATCTTCTTCATTAAGCCACACTGTTTTATGAATATATTTTTTAAATGTGTGAACATTTTTACTGAAAGCCCATCAGTGGGAATCCTCTGATTCTTGAACTGAAGGTGGTCCTTGTAGAGCACACTTACGTTTGCTTCTGCCAAGGCATTTGAAAATGTTCCTTTCTACCCAGGGCCACTTCCCACAAAATTCTCTCTCAGATTTTTCAGGTCTCTCAGGTTATATGGATTCAAGTATAAAAGCCAAATTAATGTTACAAATCCTTAGAAGGGATTTAGTCCTCTTTAGGCAGTGACAGTTTTCAGGGAGGATCATTTTCTTTGTAACACCATGTGCGTGTATCTGTGTTTCTAGGACTCCCTTACTCTGATGACATAATCTTTTGGTTTGGGGTTCTCCTAATATGTTTTACAATTTGGGCAGGCTCTGGATTTTTTCAGCTCTAGACTCTAGGAGGCCATGAAAAAAGAAGTCGTGGGTATTAAGTTAGGCAACTGCCTTTAAGGTAATAGCTTCATTTAGGGTTCCACATATGTTGTAGGCTCCATAAGGCAGAGGATGATTGGTAAACTTTTTCTGGAAAGGGCCATAGAGTAATATGTTACAATTTATAGGCCATATCCTTGGACACTAAGCAATTTCTGTCACATATCCTTTGCTTGTTTGTTGTTTGGTTTTTCTTATAAGCTTTTAAAATGTAAAAACCATTCTTAGGTCTGGAGACATGCAAATAAAGACTATGGGTTTTATTTGACCCATTGTTAAATGGACTTCTGCTCAAAATTCTAGATTCCCGGTTCACTTATAGTTTTTGGCTTCTGAAGTCCTTCAGAGTTCATTGATGTATTTTAAAGTTCGCAAAATATATTTTTGTCTGGCGTTTTCAACAGTTTTCAGTTTGAGTGTCAGTCAGGACATTCAGTACTACTGAAAATAGTTTTATTTTCATTTTATGAAGTCTATAAATATTTATTTAGATTAGCACTCAGATTCCCCATATTCTATCCTACCATGTTTTTCTTCTATTTCAGACCTTCTTTCTGGTATAATATTTCCTGGTTTTTAAATCTATTCCTTAGCTGTTCCACTGGTGAGTGTCTGTTGTTGGTCAAATTCTTGCAGTATATACTCTCTTTAAAAGAGTGTCTCATTGTGCGTCCAGCTACAGGTTTCCTTTTCGCCCCCCTCACAATCCTTTGAGGATACTCCAGATTTACTATTACTTAGCCTGAATGGGATTTATTGTGCACTCTGATTCTGGAAATTTAGAATTTTTATTAAATCTGTGAAAATTTCAGCCATTATCTCTTTGAATTATCTGTTCCTCATTCTACTCTTCTTTTTTTTTTTTTTAGATCATTTATTTATTTATTTATGAGAGTGAAAGAGAGAAAGGGGACATGGGGGGAGGGGCAGAAGGGAGGGAGAGGAACCAGCAGACTGGGCACTGAGCATCAACCATGAGGCGGGGCTCAGCTAGGGGCTCCAGGTGGGGCTTGAGGCCAGGCTAGAGGCAAGGCTCCATCCTAGAACCTGAGATCATGACCTGGGCTGAAACCAGAACTCAGGTGCTCAACTGACTGAACCACCCAGGCCCCCATCTTCTGTCTTCAAAAAATACAATTAGATATACATTAGATCTCTCAGGATTCACTTTGTCTTTTATTAGATCTCATTGGCCCTTTTACACTCCTCCCTACATTCCCTCTCTGGCTTTCTCATAATTTCCTCTAAGCTATGTTTTAGTTCTTTCATACTCTATTTGGTTATTGTCATGCTATTTTATTTATCAATTGTATATACTTTAAAAATTTTAATCTTTATTACCTTTGACTTTGTAAGTTCTTTTTTTCTGGTATTCTAACTCGTCATTTTGGGTGGTCTCTCATTAGTTGTTTATGTTGTTGATTTTCTCATTTGTATCTTCAGAATGTTGAGCATGCTGAATTTGATGGCTTGTGTTTGATAATTACAACATCTGAAGAGTTTAAAGATGCATTTGTGTTGTTGGTTATTTTACTCTATCCTTTGGTATATTTTTTCCTTTCCTTTCCTTTCTTTCTTGTCTTTCAAGACAAAGCACATATCTGAAGGAAAACTTATTTGTGTTTGTTATCAGTTAGCCTAAGTAATTTTAAATGAATAAAATCAAAACCAATGGTTGTTTTATAAGACTATTATTAACTTTGATAATGATGTTTTAGGGAAGAAAACAAAACAAATCTCTGTATAAGTGAACCCATGCATTTCAAACCCCTGTTTGGCCAACTTACTGACATTTTAACAGTATTAATTCTTTTGTTCTATTAACATGGGATGCCTTTCCATTTATGTGTATCTTTTTCATGTCTTGTATCAGTGCCTTATTGATTTCAGCATGAGATCATTCATCTCTTTAGTTAAATGTATTCCCATGTATTTTATTGCTTTTGATGCTACTGTAAATGGGATTGATTTTTCAGTTTCTTGTACAAAAATTTTGTTGTTAGTATATGGAAATGTTACTGATTTTTATATGTTCATTTTGTATCTTGTGACTACTGAATTCACTGATTAGCTCTAACAGGTTTTTTTGGTTGAGTCTTCAGGATTTTCTATATATAAAATCATGTCTGCTGCAAGTGGAGATAGTTTCCCTTCTTCCTTTCCAATTCTGATAGCTTTTATTTCTATATCTGGCTAGGACCTCTAGTACTATGTTGAATAGGAGTGCTGCGAGTGGGGACACTAGTCTTATTTCTGATCTTAGAGGAAAAGCTTTCATCTTTTCACTATAGAGTACAGTGTTATCTGTGGGCTTGTCATATATGGCCTTTGTTATGTGGTGATATGTTCCTTCTATGCCTAATTTGTTAAGAGTTTTACTATGAATGGATGTTGAATTTTGTCAAACCATTTTTCTGTATCTATGGAGGTGATGTGATTCTTTTCTTTCATTCTATTGGTGTATCGCATTGATTGATTTGCACATGTTGAAATATCCTTGCATTTCACTGGATAAATTCCACTTGATTATGGTGAATAATCTATTTAGTGTGTTGCTGAATTCTATATGTAAGTAATATTCCGTTATATATAAAAACCACATCTTCTTTATGAATTCATGTATTGATAGGCACTTGAGTTATTTCCATATCTTGACTATTTTAATAATGCTGCAGTAAACATAGTATTGTATATATCTTCTTAAATTGTGTTTTTGTCTTCATTGGGTAAATACCAAGTAGTGGAATTACTGAATCATATGGTATTTCTATTTTTAATTTTGTGAGGAATCTCCTATTGGTTTCCACTGTAGCTGACCAATTTGCTTTTCTACAACAGCACACAAAGGTTTCCTTTTCTCCAAATCCTTATCAACACTTGTTATTTCTTGTTTTTTTGATACTAGTGATTCTAATGGGTGTGAGTTGGTGTCTCCTTGTGGTTTGTATTTGTATTTCTCTGATGATTAATTATGTTGAAGATGTCTTCATGTGTCTTTGGCTTTCTGTATGTCTTCTTTGAAATAATGTGTATTCATGTCCTCTGCCATTTTCTTTTAATTGGATTACATGGGTTTTGTTGTCTGTTTGGTTGTGGTAAGGTGTATGGGTTCTTATATATTTGGATGTTAATCCCTTATCAGATATATCATTTGCAAATATTTCCTCCTGTGTAGCATGTTGCTTTTTTGTTTCATTGTTGGTCTCCTTCATGATGCAAAAATCTTTTAAGTGTGATGTAATCGAACTTGTTGTGTTTTTATGATATTAGTGTTCTTTTACTTTTTATGGGGGTAGCTTGCATGCAATTCTCTTTTGTCAGACTGTTTTTAAAATTCTTTCTGTATCTTCGACTTTTGATAATTTAATTGTACTGTATCTTCATGTAGTCCTATTTGGGTTTAGCCCATCTAGAGTCTTTAAGGCCTCCTGGTACCGGACATCCAATTCTTTCCCAAGATAGAGAAGTTGTCAACCATTATTTCCTTGAATATACTTTCTGTCCCTTTCTCTTTCACCTTCTGGAATTCCCATATTGCAAATACTGTTTCTCTTTTTTTATTTCTTTTTTTTCCTCTTTTTTTTGTTTTGTTTTGTTTTGTCTCTTAATAGGGCCCTAAAGATTTCTTATCCCCTTTTCTTTTTTTTTCCTTTTTCCATGCTTGACTGGGTTATTTCCAATGTCTTATCCTCCAGATCACTCATTCTTTCTTCTGAATCATCTAGTCCACTTTTGAAATGATTTAAATCCTCACTACATTTATTATATTTTTCAACTCTAGGTTTTGTGTTTGTTGTGATGGTTGCTATTTCTTTATAAAACTTCTCATTTTGTTCATGTACTGTCTTCCTAATTTCATTTGGGTGTACGTCTTTGTTTTCTTGTAGTTCACTAAACTTTCTAAAAATGATTATTCTCCATTCTTTTTCTGACACTTCTAAATCTTCATATTTTTAGGGTCAGTTAATTGGAACTTTATTCGTTTCCTTTGGTAGTGTCACAGTTATCTGGTTTTTCATGATTCCTTGACTCTGTGTGTGTGTGTGTGTGTGTGTGTGTGAATATTTGCGCATTTGAATAATATGAGTCCTATTTCTAGAGTTTACAGGTTTGCTTTGGCAGAGATAGTTCTTTACCAGTCAGTTCAGTTTTCTGTGTGTGTGCCTATGGATATTGTACTGGGGCGGGTAGGCCTGCTATTATGGTCGATTTTGGGGGAAGTAACTCTTCAAGCTCTCAGGATAAGGGAGGGAGGATGTGCTACTGGCTGAGAAAAGTTGGGTAGGACCACTCTCCTGATTCCTTACCTATATGAGGGTACAGGATGGGCTCCGTGTCTACTTGAATTCTCTTGTCAGGCTTACTAGATAGTCAGGACTATGTACTATATTCAGCAGCAGATATAGCTATGAATTAGCTTCGTTTCCCTGACAGGGCAACAGGATGGGACTCAGAGCCTATAGAATTTGTTGTTTGATGGTCCAAATCAGGCCTGAGTCCATACTGAATTTCTTGGTCAGGTGAGCTTAGCATTTTTGCTTTGCAGATGGTAGAAGCCACAGATTATGTTCTCTTCTAAAATGCCAATGCCCCTGGGGTGGTTGAGTGGGTTATGTAGCTTTCTGTGTGTTCTGGTTAGTTTCCCTGGTTGGACAAGCTAAATGCTGTATTCAGCAATGAATACAAAGGGTTACAAATTAGATTCCCTGCCTGGTTATAGAGGGAGAAGCAGTTCTAAAACCAGTAAAGTTCTTAGTTTGTTGTTTTAGCTCAAGCTGACCTGCACCACAAATTCTCTGGCTAAACATGGTCCCTGGATTCTGCAAACTATTAGCTCTGCGCTTCTCTGCGCTCATGTCCCACAGGTCTATATGCCGTTCAGGTATTCCTACTAGTTCTTTTGGTCAAAAGGAGGCCAGAAGACGCTCTTCCCGGTGAGTGAGGCTATGTCTCAGCTCCTTTGTTTAGGTGGGAGAGGAGGGGTTGCTCTAGGCTGTTTCCCAAACAGTCTCTCCAATTGTGAGGAGTCTGCAGCTATCCTCAGTCTGGGCCAAATTAATCCTCCTGTCTGTGTGTGTAGCATGAGGCACCTCCATGCCAGTACTGGCTTTGTTCTGGGGGGCAATCCCCTCTTCTCCCTGTCTCTTGGCTTGAGTGCCATTGACCTTTACACCTTGCAAGACTTGTCATCAGCCCTTCTGGTCAGAATGGACTGAAAGGCACTCTCCACAGAGGATGGGGCTGTGACTCAGCACCCTGCCTGGGTCTGGGCTACCTGGGCTCTAGGACCAACAGAAGTTTTTGTTTAATCAGATAGAGCTGCACCTTGCCAAGTTTCTGGATCAGAGTAGACCCCCTGACTTGGTTCTGCAGATGAGCATAGCTGCTGGTTGGGATTACTACTTACTTGGGCACTGCATGTTAAACTCTGCCAAGATCCATGTGCTGGTTGTTGCAAGTCTCCAACCCTCCCCCGCCGCCCCCCGCCAGGGTCAGACTCCCAGTGGTGCAAGATCAGAGTAGGGGCTCCCCAGAAAGGGGATGGCTGGTTCCCATAAAGGGAAGGCTGGTTTTCCCTTCTGAGTTTTCTTTTCTCTCTGGAGGGATCCAAGTCTCAAGAGAGACCTCTCCAGGTGGTGCTGTGCTGCTTGGGGGAGGGGCCACGAGGCCAACAGATAACCACTTTTCTCACCCTTCTAATGTGATGTGTGTGGTCCTGGGGCGGTGCTTCAGTCTCACTCTCCTGTTCCAGGATTCTCTCAGTGGTGTTTTGTTCTTGAAGAGATGATAGTTGTTCTTGTGAGGGGGAGTGAGGTCAGGAACAGCCTATGTCATCCTCTTAGTGATATCACTCTCCTCATGTATAATTTTAAATTCTAATTATTTTTGTACTACTTACAATGATGCATTGTGTTTCTGTGCATGAAAAAGAATTTACTACTTTACCTTCTGGCAAGGGCAATATAGGAAGGCATCCTTCTTTCTTAAGCATAAATTGCTGAAAGTCCATTTGGTCACAAATATGTCTTGTTTCACGATTATGAAATTGCATTTACGGCTTTGAAGGAAATACTGCTTTAATACATGTATATTTTTTTGGTTAATTGTTTGGTAAATAACAAAAAAAAAAGTACCAATATCAGAAAAAATATGACCAATTTAGTTCAGTAAGAATTTTTGTGATTGGATAAGTTTAGAAAATTTATGACAGAAGGTAGGACCTACTTCCAAAGAGCAAATTGAAAACAACAAAATCATTCAGAATCAGAATTCAATTTTAAACATGTTTAAAAAGTTTTAATTTATCTAGTTTTAGGAAGATATTTAAAAATTACTCCATTTCTTAAGCACTAATAATAGATAATACTTTTCTTTCAGATATACTTCTAAGCAATTAATGTCAATATATTTCAATATTTCAATAGCACCGTGTATCTCTTTCCTACATCCTAGGAAACAAAGAACATAGTATGAAAACTTGCACAAGGTCATTTAAGTGATAGAGGGTAAAGTCAGAATTTGAACAAGGCTTTGGAGTTTCTGTATTGCCTTCAACCAAGTTTTTTGAAAACCAATTTATAATTTTCTGTTTATATTGATAAAGTACTCTTTACTTTTCTTGAGTGTTTGAGATTAAAATTATTTGGATTTTTAAAGAATGTTAGATAGCCCAAATGAATTTTTATAGATGTAACTTCAGTAAATATAATAAGGCAAAATGAAGAATTTGAGGCAGTATAGAGAAACACATTTTTGTACGTGGGGACTGGAAACACATTCTTTTAAAGAAGTCATTCTAGATTTTTTTTTAAAAGCTATTTTCCAATGTCACAATTCTGGTTCTAATGTCTGTCTAAATTCATTGACCAGGCAGCCTTACTATTCCCCTCAGCTTCACTAAATTTTAGATCAACTTCTTGATTATAGAGCCCAACCTCTTTTTCTAGGAGCAATTTCTTACCTAAGAAAACTTTCACTTATATCTTCTTTCTCTGTCTCTTTGAAACATAAAATTTCTCCCAAACTATATAGCCCAAGAGTCCCTAGGAGCCCTCCCAGTGAAATGTAAACCCTAAGGAAGATAGGAACCCTGCCTTCTAGTCTGTGAGAGCCTAGGAGCTTTACTTTGGTAAGAACAAATTAGCAAACATGGTAGGCTCATCACTTTGGCCAACATTCTCTAGTACTTTTCCATTAACCCATAGTTCTCCCTGGTATTTAAAAACAAAAGTCTTTTGTTCCAGTGGAGTTGAGTTCTTTGCCTCTGCCCCATTGCAAAGTCTTGCTCTCTATTGCAGTTGATTTGTATGAAGTCTTCCTTGCTGTTTTAAACAAGTGTCCAGTGCAATTTTTCTTTTATAACATCAGATATTCTTCTGTACCTCTGAAGTTCTTCTGGGCCTCTGCCAAGATCCATGTGCTGATTGTTGCAAGTTCCCATCCCCCCCGCCATCCCGCCGCCCCACCACGGTCAGACTCCCAGTGGTGCAAGATCAGAGTAGGGGCTCTGGAGGTGGTATGGAGGTGGACTTTCTGAAGACTATGGAGGTAGACTGTTTATGAGAAAGATTTATATAAATTGTTGACTGTCCAGATTGTTTTTTTTTTCTTTATTCTTACTCTCTTAGCTACTATCTGATAACTTTTTTTTTGATGTGATTTAGCCAATGGAGACTCAGAAATAAATTGCAATGTCAGTGGAACATAGCAAATTAGGATATATTTCCAAAAAGAAGAAATATGATTCTTTTAAAAAAAAGATTTATTTATTTTTGACAGAGATAGAGAGAGAGAGGACAAGCAGGAGGAGGAGCAGAGGGAGAGGCAGAGAAAGAGAATCCAAGCAGACTTCACAATGAGCACTGATCAGGACTCAATTTCAGGATCCTGGTATCATGACCTGAGCTGAAATCAAGCATCAGACATTCAACCAACTGAACCACCCATGTGCCTCAGAAATATGATTTTTCAGTTCTGTAAAATTCAACAGCTAATTATATAAGCATTCATTCAGCTAATATTAATTGTGCAAGCACCAGGCACCTTTATAAGTGCTAGGCTTATACTGGAGGAGAAGTGAGACAAATTCCCTGACCTCAAGGCGCATGCCTTGTATCCAGATGTTGAATAACATCAACAAAACAAGACTTCCATCACATTGATCAGGAGGGAGTAAAATAGTAAACTAAACAGGATGCGTATTGTATCCTTGAGCATTTGACATGTGTTGGTTGACATATACAAATACAATAGGGTTTACCATTTCAATCAAGCACTGCCGTTGGTATTCTTTCTGAATATTCTCTTCATTTATGTTCTGCTTCCATCTTCTATAAAATGCCATGAACTGCTGGTATACACTTTGTCAGTTATGACTTTGGTTCTGGATTGACATAATTTGACCTATGCAAATCCTGAAGGCTGTTAAATGGAGGAGAATGCTGAGCATTTGAAAAGAGAGATAATCTCACACTTCAAGATACATACATGTACATGACATTAGGTGTGAAAAAAGAAAAATAACTCTATGGGTCAAGTGAGATTAAGGGATGGTTAGGAATATGTACAAAAGTCAGATTTCTGACATATGATGTTCTACTGATAACATCATAATTAAGGTTTTTTAAAAATTTTTATTAACATATAATGTATTATTAGCCCCAGGGGTACATGTCTGTGAATCGCCAGGTTTACATACTTCACCGCACTCACCATAGCACATACACTCCCCAATGTCCATAACATAATTAAGATTTTTAAAACATTCCTAGAGTTTTCTTTTTTAAATGTTTACCATCTTCACATTGTATTTCTTTGAGTTCTTATAGAATAACCAAATTCATCTAAATGCTACTGTATTTTTGAATTGTGATAAAATTATTTTGTCAAATCAACAATGGTATTTTTTCCATTTCCATCCTAAAAGTAACACATGCTCATTACTGAACATATTACAAATCAAAAAAGTAATTTCTATTTGTGTATGTGTGCACCACATAATTTCTAAGTAACATCCCAGGGAACTCATTTTTCTGACTTGATAGTGTATTTTCAAAACTGTGGTATCTAGAATAAATGTATTCATCTATGAGTGTTAAATAATAAGAAAGTTGTGGAAAAATTTATAAATATTGCATCCTCTTGTATTGACCTCTTTATCATTATGTAATGCCCTTCTTTGTCTTTTATTGCGGTCTTTGTTTTAAATTCTATTTTGTCTGATATAAATATAGCTACACCAGCTTTTTTGTTGTTGTTGTTGTTTTTCTTCTGTGTGCATGTCATGTTTTTTCCATCCCCTCACTTTTTGTTTGTGTTTCTTTGGATCTGAAATGAGCTTCTTATAAGCAACATATGGATGAGTCTTATTTATTTATCCTTTCTGTACCTCTGTCTTTTAATTAGAGATTTTAGTCCATATATATTTAAACTAATTATGGATAGGTATGTAATTACTACAATTTTGTTTACATATTTTTTGGCTGTTTTTATATCTTCTCTCTGTTTCTTTATTTTATCTTCCCTTGTGGTTTCTTCCTTCCTTTTTTTAGTGTTACATTTAGCTTCCTTTCTCATTTCCTTTTATGTATCTACTATAGTTTTCTACTATGTGGTTACCATGAAATCCCCATATAACATCATATGTAAAACAATGTGTTTTAAATTGACAGCATTTTAAGTTTGAGTGCATTCTAAAACTCTAAATTTTCATTCTCCCTCCCATTGTGTGTTGTTTTTATGTCATATTTTACATCTTTTTATTTTGCATGTCTCTTAGCTAATTTTTGTAGTTAGAGTTAATTTCACTACTTTTGTCTTTTAACCTTCATATTGGCTTTATAAGTGGTTAATCTACTACCTTTACTATATATTGCCATTTACTACTGAGATTTTTACTTTTCCATATGTCTTTGTGACTAGTTGCCTTTTCATTTCAGCTTAAATAAGTCCCTTTAACATTCTTGTAAGGCTAGTTTGAAGGTGATGAATACCTTTAGTTTGTACTGTCTGGAAAACACTTTATCTCTCCATTATTTCTGAATGATACACTTGCGAGGTAGAGTATTCTTGGTTGGAATTTTTTTCCTTTCAGCACTTTGAATAGATCATGCCACTCCCTTAGGGTTAGAGTTGCTGCTGAAGGATCAGTTTAATAGTCTTCCCTTGTATGTAACCAGTTGTTTTCCTCTTGCTGCATTTTACTATTCTCTGTGCATCTTCAACTTTTGATATTTTATTTTTTTAATTTATTTATTTATTTTAATTTATTTATTTGTCAGAGAGGGAGAGAGAGAGCACGCGAGCACAGGCAGAGGCAGAGGGAGAAGCTGAGCAAGGAGCCCGATGTGGGACTCGATCCCAGGACGCTGGGATCATGACCTGAGCTGAAGGCAGCCGCTTAACCAACTGAGCCACCCAGGCGTCCCAACTTTTGATATTTTAATTATGATGTGTCTTGATGTGGTGAAAGGACAAGTGTGAACTAACTATTTTTCAGAAAGACAGTCTATTTCTGAGAGGAATTTTGTACAAAACAACTTTATTCTGCTATAAAATTTAAATTAAACCTTGTTACCAACAGGAAAGTTGTAGACTTTTGATTTTCATAGCCATAACTCACCCAATGGATTATCTCAGGCTCCATAGCATTTAGCTGCTTTAATTTACTAATCAAACCTAAGGGATTTCCTTAGCAGTTTCCTTTCCCCTTTCACTAGGCACAGCAGCAGAGTAATTTTTATTCTAACAGGATAGTATATATTGCGAAGAAACACATCTGATAGAACTATGGCTGTTCTCTTCAGAAAACACATACATACACATATGCACACACATGAAATCTCAATAAAATCATTACTGTATTTTCATAAAGGGTGATTTAAAATATGGTGAAACCTTTGCTTTGTGTACTGTGACACCATTATAGATCTAATTTGGGGGTCTTATTTATTTATTTATTTATTTATTTATTTATTGTTTGCTTGTGTTTTCTCTGTGTCTAGGTGTATCTGCGTATATGAGAAAAGTCATAGTTGAAAAGTTGGAATATATTGGGTTGTCCATTATGTCTAAATTTTGAATCTGATTCACATAGAAGTTAACGTCTATAAGGAAAAGAAAACATTTGCCTAGATAATTAAGCTAGAGTTGAAATTTTGGCATTTGTTCTTTTTTGAACTTTGGACACTATAAACCCATTGCTCTTCTTTCTTAGTCCACTTTACCAAGTAAACTCACCTTCCTATGCATATATTCAAACTTTCCCCGAGCATCTAAGGAGCTATGTATTCTGGCTTCATTTACTTCTGTCACTTTATCATTGGTTATTATATACAATATGGCCACCTGATTTCTGTCAAACTTTACTAGTATTATTCTCATACCCTATTCTGATTTTGACTCCTGGGTTTTTGTATAGGGTACCTGACTCACCTGACAAGATGTCCCTTTTCTTCTCTTCATATTTGCTCTTATTTGTACTTTAAAACCAAAGTCTCATCTCACTTTCTCAAATGCTTCTGAATCAGATTTAACTCATCTTCCGGACTTAGTTTTTTTTGTACTGTGGAATCTGGCTCTTCATTTTTCTTTATCATTGCCTATTTCATTCACTTATAAGTCATATTTAAATATCATTCTTTCCTATGTAATCTTAACCATCTAAATTGCTTGTTTTGGAAAGCTAGATGGTATGTTTTGTGCAACAAGTGAAATTTTTTCTTTTTTTACTTTTTGCCTTTTGCCTGAACTTGTATAACTGGTCAAGATTTTGATTGCTGGGACACCTGGGTGGCTCAGTTGGTTAAGCAGCTGCCTTCAGCTCAGGTCATGATCCCAGGTCCTGGGATGGAGCCCCACATCGGGCTCCCTGCTCAACAGAGAGCCTGCTTCTCCCTCTCCCTCTGCCTGCTCCTCTGCCTACTTATACTCTCTATCTCTGTGTCAAATAAATAAAACCTTAAAAAATATTTTGATTGCTATAGGGAAATTTGTATTGGCATCCAGATTCTAAGAGCTTCATATTTGGTATAGATCCTAGTGATTTTATGCCTCTCCTCCTCAAACTAACAATAATTTCTTGAAGCCTAAAGTACAAGCATTGACATTTGGGTGGCTCCAAGTCACTGTGGTCTAGCATGACATTTTATCTAGATCAAACTAATGTATTTAAATGGCCAATATATCCATAAATATCAATGAAATGGTTTGTTTTTCCTTCTTAAGTAGGATAGCAATTTTACAATGAGTATGATGGTCATATCTCTTTCTTTGAGATGATGACTCAAGACCCCCTTCTCAGGGGCTATGATTGATGTTAAATGTCATATGTGAGAGCACTGCCTGTGGCACAAACTATAACTAACAAGCTTACATGTAACATTTAGCTTCGAGGAAAGGGTGAGTAGGAGTCATGAGTGGAGAATTGTGGGAACCATCATTTTTAATCCTCTGTTATAAGTAGCTCAAAGAGATGATAATTTTCAATAATTCAAAGCACTTATTTTTTTCTAAATGGATAAATTAAAATGAAAATAAGTATTTGAAAGCTGCCTCTTTTATAACATATGTCAATGACAAATATGGTGAGGAATGTACTCTGTCAAGCACCACGAAATTAACACACCTTGTGCTGATTCCAGCTCTGGATTTGGGGGTTGAAAGGCACCATGAAAAGTGTGACATTGGTGGAACTTCATGAAGAGAAACATCAGTAAACTTCTAAGGGGAAATGTTTTTAGCAACTGCTGTGGAGTGTAAGGGGAAAAAAATAAATGGAATTTGGTTTTTGGAGATATTTACTTACACTTGAAGACATCCATTTCCCTCCATTCTGTTTCTTTTCCTAATACTTACAAGAATTGTGATAAAGTTCATATAACATAAAATTTACCATTCTGACAATTTTAATAAAATGTGCAATTCGGGGGCATATAGTAAATTTACACTGCTGTGCAGCTGTTAACGCTATGTAGTTTCAAAACATTTTCATCAACCTGGAAGGAAATCCTGGAGCCATTATATAGTTACTTCCTATTTTCCCTCTATAAGTGGCCTTGGCAACCACTAATCTGATTTTTGGTTTCTACGAATTATCTATTCTGGATGTTTCATAGATATGGCATGATACAACATGTGACATTTTATGTCTGGCTTGTTGCACTTGGTATAATGTTTTGAAGGTTCCTCCATTTGGTAAAATATATCACTGCTTCTTCATTTTTTTTATAGTTGAATGATATTCAGTTGGATGGCTATACCTTATTTGCTTTATCTGTGCATAAGTTGATGGACATTTTGGTTGTTTCTACTTTCTGACTTTTATGAGTAGTGCTGCTGTGAATGTTTGCTGCCAGATATTTGTTTTAATACTTCTTTATATTTCTTTTGCGTATAAACCTAGGCATGGAATTCCTAGGTCACATGGTACTTGTTTGTTTGATTTATTGAAGAATTTAATAAATTCCACAGACCCTGAAGCATTTTATATTCCCACTAGTTGTATATGAAAGTTTTAACTTTACCACATCCTCAACAATATTTGCAAATTTCCGTTTTCTCTTAAAATTTTTTATATAGTCCTCTAGTGTAAGGGCAGTATATTTCACTATGGTTTTTACTTGCATTTTCCTAATATTGACTAATTTACACAATTTAGTCACATGCTGTTGGCCATTTATATATCCTCCTGTCTTTTTCTTTTAATAATTTTTCTAAGATTTTGTTTTTAAGTAATCTTTACATGCAGTGTGGGGCTCAAACTTACAATCCCAAGATCAAGAGCTGTATGCTCCACTGACTGAGCCAGCCAGCTGCCCCATCCTCCTGTTTTTAATACCTAAAATTAGCCTATGATTTAACACCTTTGATCTATACATTAATTCAGTTTAGAGCCTTTCTAGGTTTATTTCAGCTATTTCAGCTAATGCTGGAATATGTAAAAAAAGTTTTTAAACTGATAATTTGGGAAAAGGACTATTATAATTTTATAAACTTCAATTCATCAAATTTGGCTAATTTTTATGTGTCATCTATTAATAATTTTGTGCCATTCAAATGACATGAAATAAAAAACATACCTTTCTGAACATTACATTAAAATAAGGTTCAAGTGTCTTACCATTTTTTTTAAGATTTTATTTATTTATTTGACAGACAGAGACCACAAGTAGGCAGAGAGGCAGGCAGAGAGAGAGAGGAGGAAGCAGGCTCCCTGCTGAGCAGAAAGCCCGATGCAGGGCTCGATCCCAGGACCCTGGGATCATGACCTGAGCTGAAGGCAGAGGCCTTAACCCACTGAGCCACTCAGGCGCCCCGTGTCTTACCATTTTTTCCCAAAAACTTTTTACTAAGTTCAGTAAGATAGTGGGTAGTTCAGTGCTGAGATGTTCTGAAAGGTAATCTTTTCTCTAAATACATTTAACGGTAGTGCAATTTTATCCTTAGATTCCCCCACTCCCATTCTTCTTTCCTGTTCTCTTCTTATCTTTTACATCTCTATTCTTTTAGTCAGAAACGGATCTGCCTACTTATTGAGATTAATATTCTGCCCAGAAAGGGGAGACAAATTGTCTCCTTCTATTCTGATGACTCTCTATTCTATGTCTTTAATTATATCTCTTGGATATCTTCTCTTTCATGCAAACCTCAACCAATTAGAGCCCGAGATAAGGCTGCTCCTATGATTACAAAGGTAGTAATGGAAATCGGACTCTTTCAGGTTATTTATGTGACCCAAATTTGGTGGGCCACAAGTGAAAAGTGAGGAAATCCTAGCTTTGGAAATGGCATTTTAGGGATGCCTGGGTGGCTCAGTCAGTTAAGGGTCTGCCTTTGGCTCAGGGGATTATCCCAGAGTCCTGGGGATCAAGTCCTACCTCAGGCTCCGTGCTCATCCGGGAACATGCTTCTCCCTCTGCCTGCTCCCCCTGCTTGTGCTCCTGCTCGCTCTCTCTCTCTCTCTCTCTGACAGATAAATAAGTAAATAAAATATTAAAAAAAAAAAAAAAGGAAATGGCCTTTTACATGTGCGGGAGTGTTGGAAGCAGTGGTGGGCTTTGCTCCATCACACTGATCTCCTGCAGGGTTCTCTTGAGACAAAAAGGAGCCACTAAATTCTACTTTTACTGCTGGCTCTGGCTATTCTTTCTTTCCACCCCGAGTTTCATACTAATATAGCTTGTAGGTATACACCACTTTTCCAAAGAAGAATGTGTGATGAATTTGGCTATTGTTACAATGGCAAGTTAAAGTAAATTGTTCCCAAATGATTTCTCTCTCTCTCCCATGGCTCCATTTGGTAATCATAGTAGAGTGGATTTACCACAAGTAATAGTGCATATTTACTGAATGTAATATCCCCACATACTTTAAAAGATGAAGCAAATTTCATTTGTAATACCTGAAACTTTCTATTATACAAGACATCTTGTAGATAATTGATGCAGTTAATTAACTGTGGATGTAATTGGCTACCTTAGAGAGCAATTAGCCACTTCACTGTCATATGAGAGCAGAAAAGACAAAACACATACAAATTAGAGGTCAATCTTTGTAATTATTCGAGGTTACTGTAAGAGAACTCTTGTCTATACTGGACATTTAAGATGACCTTGCATCAACGCAGGCAAATTAGAGGTAACTATTTTAATACTTTTGAAAAATACTACTTTCAACTTATTCACCCAATTTGCTTAAAACTTTGATGCAACCTTAATAACATCAAGCAAATCTAAAGATGTTAGGCAATGCTAAATGATGTTAAAAACAAGTTCAAAAAATTGTGTTCATTAGTGTTACTTCCAGAGAATAGGAATTTAGGGAATTTTACCTTCTATTTTATTTGATAGGGACAATTTTTTTTAAAAAAGATAACAATGTTTATAGCTTGAAGAACATTAATTAACTTTGAAAACAAGTTGGTAAATATACAAAGCATTGGTCACTATTCAAAGTTCAAAAATTCTGCTTTTCACTAGCTGCAGAAACAAATCATTAGGGAAGAAATCCCTAATGGGCACTAACTCTGACAGATGGTCCTACATTCAACTTAATACTTACCATTTCCTTGCTTGGAAAGTTGCTTTCTTTTAGAATTAATTTCCAAATTGTGACTCACTTGCAGTTTACTGGAAAAGACAAAGTGTGGTAGAGTTCATTAGGGAAATGGAAGAACAATACATCTGATTTTTTTTTGGCATGTGAGCCACCCTTTAGATGATCTCCAAACAAAAGAATTGTGTATGCCTTGATAAAAGCATATTAAAACAGAGCCAATTAGTATATTCCACAGGGACTTTTATAATTGTGTCCTTGGGGAAAATCAGTCCAAGTTTTGTATCAAGACCTTTAGCAAAGCCTCCCGAGTGTGCTTCAAAGACTGGGTCTGATGAAGACCACTCTCTTTGGTGGAAGGCAAACCAAACCAGGAACAGCAATAGACTGAAATGTATTTGCTTGTGGATATGAGGAATGTTCCTCACAATAACAAGTTTCGCGCACGTTTACTTATTTCTGCTTCCTGCTGTACCACATCACCTTCCTTAAAGCAATGCTGTCATTAAGGACGAATCCATCAGAAAGGACACTGGTGTGTAAAGGGCTTGTTATACCAGCCCATGTTTTCATTCATTCATTCAACAGGCATTTCTCAGCAACTGCAACAGGTTAGAAATACTTTTAGAATTAATAAATCATGTTGTTTCCTCAAGGATCTTGCAGTCCAGTAAAGAGATGGAATCAAACAAAAACATCAGTATTATTGTTTCTAATAAAGGTGTATGTTGAGGGTGCCATAATGGGCTATAAGGGAGGGAGAGGAGTTAATTAATTAATTAATTAATTAATTTTTTTTGCAAATGATAGGAAAATCTTAAAGGGAAGCGACAAGAATATATGTATTCATTAGTTCAACAGCTATTTATAGGTTGTCTAGTATTTTCCAGGCTGGAGATAAAAACAAGAAGCAAGGCACAGTCCCTGTCCTTTGGAAGACGGGTGGATAGTTAATCACCAGAAGACAAGGGAGATAAAACTGTATCCCAGGTGGAAATACAGAGGCAGTACAGTATACTTTCTATACCCATCTGCCACTTGAATCTTAAACCGCTAGAGCTCCTTCCACCCCACCAGCACTTAAATAATACTTCATTTATTTAATATTTCATTTCATTTTTTTCCCTATAGAGAAAGACTGGTTTGTGAGTGGAGGACATAAAAACTTAAGAAATCAATTTATGGTCTGATAATCCATCTAAGGTTTTGCCTAAGTAGTGATAAGTTGAGCTAGACTTTTAACTTGGTGATACAGAGCAGAATCATCTATTGGTTTTGGAGCTAGGAAGCAACTGGATTATAGGCAGTCTGTTCCATGTACAAGAGGAGCTGAGTAAGGAAATCATGCAAGAACCTCTAAAGAATGGGGCAGATTTAGGGACATGCAAATTAGAATACCACTCATTAACTAACAACTTCATAGAGACTTTCTAATTCAGAATTTCACTCCCTATGGCCTGAATTGTACTTCTAACCCACATCACAATCTATGAGTTAGTCATGTGTTTTTCAGTGGGATCCCTTGCCTTTTGGGGCTCTCGATGTTTTGGGTGGCTTTTTGTTGCTCGTATCCAAAATGGATACAACATGGGATGTTGGAGGGTGTCTAGGTAGTTTTGTAAAACTGGAAAGTAGAATACAGTAGGGAAGAGTCTGGAAAGCAAGACAAGGCCATGACACAAACAGTTTTGTAGCTATGATGAGAAGTTTGAGTTTTATAACAGAAAAAAATTGAAATCACTGCGGTCCTTCAAGCAAGAGAGTGACATGATCAGATTACATTGTATGAAAGTCAGTTGGGTGCTTTGAAGGGTTTTTAAATGAAGGCAGAGGGGCTCCCTTAGAAGACTATGAGAATGACTTTAATATGGGATGTTAAGTGTCTGTAGTAAGGTAGTAGTTATGGGAATGGAAAGAAGAAATTTCATTTAAGATATGTCAATGTTGTGGAACCTATGTGAATTGGACACTGATTCTGTGAAAGAGAAGAGTGAAAGGTTACTTTAATGACAAAGGAATGCCAGTATTTGATCCATAAAGGGAATCCCGGAAGTAGGGTTATATTTGAAGGGGTGGGAAAAAAAGGACAATTGCAGTGATGTTCAGATTGAGGTGTTCCTTCAGTTAGGAATCAGTCAGAGAGAAAGTGGGGTAAAAATAATTTGTGTTTAAACATGGCTTACAGGGCCCCTGGGTGGCTCAGTTGGTTAAGTGTCTGCCTTCGGTTCAGGTCATGATCCCAGGATGCTCCCCCTGCTTGTGTGTTGTTGTTGTTGTTCTTTTCACCTTCTCTTCTGCTCTCTGTCAAAAATCTTTAAAAAAATAAAAATAAAGGTGGGGACAAGATGGCAGGGAACTAGGAGGAGGCGCCGCTTCAACCTGTCCCCTAAAGTGAGCTGATTACCTACCAAGGAACTCCAATCACCTATGAAATCAGCCTGAGATCAGAATTCTACACGTCTGGATCTCTACGGGGGCAGAAGATGCCAGTGGGCAGGTAAAGTGGAGTGGGAACGTCGGATTGGTGTCGGAAGATAAACAAAAGGGGGAGGGAGCCACCAGAAGCGACCCATTGGAAAGTAATACCCCAATATGAGAGCCTCCTGCATCTGGGGACCAGCATTAACTTGAAGTCTGATAGAAAGCACTCAAAAAGAGCAAAAGATTGCGGGGTGAAATTTTGGGAATTGGAACGGTTAGGGACAGGGGCTTAAGTCCCCCACAGAGGACAGACACCCCTGGCGCTGAGCCAGAGAGAGTGCGGCGGAGAAACCAGGTCTTGGTCCCTGAGCCATGAGGAGACCTCCTAAGGGCACTTGGCATGCAGGAGGGGCTGGGACCCTCGCGTGGCAGAAATAGCCTTGTTGCAGTCCCCACGCGTGTGCCGCGCCGTGCTAGTGAGCCTGAGACGCGCTCCACCCCCTCCCTGAGAGAGGCATGAGCAGGGGCAAGCCCAGCGCTCTCGGATCTGGAAAGTCTGAACGCTCCCAGTCCTGGCCAGTGGCAAAATCTCAGGGTGCGATCGCTGCTTGGAACCTCTCTGGCGGTCTGGAGATGCCCAGACAGCTGCCACTGTTGTGGTTTTGGGTACAAGCAGGACACACAGGTGTCCACAGAGACCGCGGCTGGGAACCTGCTCTGCAGCACCCAGAGGGGAACGGACTGGGGCTTCTCTCTGGGAGGGAGGTCTGGGTACAGTTTGCTTTCCTCTAAACCTCCAAGAACCATCGGGAGCTGCCAAGGGGAGAGAAAACAAAAGAACAGACATAAAAACCTCCAGAGAACAAAAGCCTAAAGGGCCGGTTTCCTCAGAGCCCACCCTCTTGAGGGGGGCGGGAGGACTTAACTCAGGAAACACCACCTGAAAACCCACACGGCAGGCCCCTCCCCCAGAAAGCTAACCGGCCAAGAAGACAACAATCACTACTACTTCATAGATACAACGTTTAATTTTTAATTCGTTCCCACTATTCTGGTTCATTTTTTAATTTTTTAAAAATTTTTTATATAGATTTTTTTAGCATATTTACCATCACAGTGAGATGTCCAGTACATTGAGTTCCATAATAACCTTTTAACCTGAACTTTTTGATACATATACCCATGTTTTTCCTTTGCTTTTCTATTTTTTTTTTACAATTTTACTTTAGTTTAATTTAAATCATTCTTTTCTTTATTTTTATTTGCTAATATTCATATAGAGTTAAACTTCAAGGTAATCCCCTTTCCCCAATCAATGCTACCCCTATAGATAAACCAATTTTTAATCCCCTGTTATCTTAGGAAAGTTGTGTCCTTTAAAAAAGATATCAAGATACATCCAGGAAGAATCAAAATAACCTTCCTCGCCCACACTGAGAATTTACAGCCACTCTCCCATCTTTTTCTCCTGCCAGTATTTTTATATATTTGTGTTTGTCCTGGTAGTATATAAATCATATACTTGGGGTTCTCTTTGATGAGGTTCTTTTTGTTTGTTTGTTTGTCTGTTTGTTTCTTTGTTTTGCTTCTACATATATATGTATATATTTTTTCTTCTCTTGTCATATACTTTTATCAGTCTTTTTTGTTTGTCTGTTTTTGTTTGTATACTTCACAAACCTTACCTTGGGGCCCATTTGGGTTGAGCCTTCTCTTTTATCCTTCTTTCTTTTTCCTGTCTCTCTCTCTCTCTTTTTTCTTCTTTCTCTCTTTCATTTTTTCTTTCATTTGGGTGGGGACTCTTGATTGCTCTGAAGCATTCCAGGGTGCATCTTCACTGCATGAGGTCGATACATCCAGCTACAACTGTTCAGCTATCTCTCACCAAAATGACTAGGAGGAGGAATGCCCAGCAGAAGAAGAATTCAGAGGATGGGCCCTCTGCAACAGAGCTAATGGCTACCAACATAGACATTATGTCGGAAAGGGATTTCAGGCTAACAATTATCCAGGGAATAGCTAGGTTGGAGAAAACCATGGACGACCAAATGGAATTGATCAGGGCAGAAATGAAATCCACCAGGGATGATGTTCACAATATTAGGGCAGAACTGAAAGCCACCAGGGATGATGTTCACAAGGCTCTCAAAGAGTTCCAATCTAATCTAAATTCTCTAAAAGCTAGGGTAACTGAGATAGAAGATAGAATTAGTGATCTGGAGGACAAACAGTTAGAGAGAAAGGATCAGAAGGAAGCCTGGAACAAACAGCTTAGAATCCACGAAAACAGAATCAGGGAAATAAATGATGCCATGAAACGTTCCAACGTTCCAAACTTTCCAGAATTATTGGAATTCCTGAAGGGAAGGAGAAAGAAAGAAGTCTAGAACATATAGTGGAACACGTTCTTCATGAAAATTTTCCGAATCTCCCAAATCGAAACAGCATTCATGTACTAGAGGCAGAATGGTCCCCCCACCAAGATTTTAGATTCTCGATACACCTTGAGACACCTGATAGTAAGAATGAGGAATTATAATTCTAGAGAAACTCTCTTGAAGGCAGCTAGGACAAAGAAGCTCGTTACGTACAGAGGAAAGCCGATCAGAATAACGTCAGACCTGTCCACAGCAACCTGGCAAGCCAGAAAGGGCTGGCAAGATATATTCAGGGCACTAAATGAGAAAAACATGCAGCCAAGAATACTTAATCCAGCAAGACTGACATTCAAAATGGATGGAGAGATAAAGAGTTTCCAAGACTGGCAAGGCTTAAAAGAGTATGTGACCACCAAGCCGACACTGCACGGAATATTAAAGGGGGGTTTATAAAAGAGGAAAAATCCTAAGAATATCATTGAACAGAAATATAGAGACAATCTACAGAAAGAAAGACTTCAAAGGTAACATGATGTCAATAAAAACGTATCTATCAATAATCACTCTCAATGTGAATGGCCTAAATGAGCCCATAAAATGACACAGGGTTGCAGATTGGATAAAACGACAGGACCCATCCATATGTTGTCTACAGGAGACCCATTTTGAACCTAAGGATACACCCAGATTGAAAGTGAAGGGATGGAGAAACATCTTTCATGCCAATGGGCCTCAAAAGAAGGCCGGGGTAGCGATTCTCATATCAGATAAATTAGATTTTAAACTA